>JAPFFP010044746.1:0-12162 GCA_026153255.1 Solanum medicagineum | reverse complement strand
TTAGGGTCGTAATCTCCTTAACTCGATGCAAAACACGTATATCCTCGATCCCCTTGAGCGTTAGACGCACGTATAGCCCATTAACACAAGATTCAAGCACTTTTGAAATTTAGCGTCACTTCTCCCTTTCATATCATATTTCCTTTGAATTGTACCAATATTGTAAGGCGTGGGGTGTTACAGAACACTAGCAAAGGGGAAAGCTCAAGGGAGCTGGGGAAAACTCTGGCAACCGAACATGGAAAAAGGGACTGGGCCAGCCTAGAAAAGGGCCAACAACACCACAAAGGAAAAAGAGTCCAACGCGGAAGAAAGGTTCAATGACAAGCGAGGCCCATCTCATGTTGACCCAAATCAACTTGACCCAAGTCAGGAGGCGGGAAAAATCAAAGTTGGAAAATGCAAAAAGAAAAGTCTTACACCCAACAGAGCAAGGGACCTACTGCCCATCATTTAAACTTGCCAACAACCAAGAGGCGCCATTAATAGCTGCGCAAGTTAATGTCACTGAATATGAACCAAAAACCATCTACCAACACCAGAGTAGATACAAATTTAATGGTAAAATTAAACACCAATCTAAACCCTGCTAAGTCCCCTTTCCAAATTAAAAAATGTTCCTAATAAAAATTTCCCATCTTCTCCAACTCAAGGTGTTTACTACTTTGAGGAGAATAATCATCACACTCCTCAGATTGAAGTGACTAGCGGAGTCACGTTAATGGAAATTATTCCATACAGTGTGGGTAAAACTCCTTTAATAGAACAATGTGGCAATGTAACCACCCCACTCGATCCTCTCAATGGCCTCCAGCAACCCAAACCAACTACCTCCTATGCCACTTCCAACCACCCTCCAGACTGTCCCTCTTCCACCGGGACATCAGGTCAGGTCGTGGCTGGAATTGGGTCTTCGCGATCGCCAATTAATCTTCCAAGCAATAGTAGACAACAAGCTAGTGGTGATGTTAATCCAAACCCAGCTTACCTTGCTCAGATAGTAACGGAGGGGTTGGATCATGCAGTGGAAATCTTGGGGAGCCAACAGTGGATGAAAACACTAAAGAGAACACAACTAACGGGAAACTTGAACACAACGACCATGCATGATATGGGGTCCCTTATGACTCAAACCTTCTAAAGACTCCTATCTTTTCCATTTGTCCCTTACCTCTCGAGCACTCAGACACTCCAATTCATGACCATGCCGAACTTAATGAGCATAAGTCTCAACAAAACTCACCCCAAGAATTGTTAAAACAAAACAACGAAGAGATGGAGGAAATCTTGGCTAGTTTAGGCGACTGCTTCTTCGAGGAGTGCATCCTGGAGAATCTATGGATCAAGGAGGTGGAGAGGGAGTCATCTTCATTGTTTTTGGTTCACTGCTCAAAGTTTGTAACAACCTGCTTTCTCAACATTCTCAATAAGACGGACTCGAATTCAGCAACAATAGCTTTGACCCCGACCCCTTTGAATGGGAAAGGGAAGGAAGTATGGAACTGAACAACCAACCCTCATCCCCCATCATGACTAAGTTCATCATATGGAACACAAAGGGGGCAAATAGTACCACCTTCAGAAGTAATTATGAGAATATAACCCCAACTATGTTAGTACTTTTGGAGACAAAAATGAATGATCACAAGCACCTTACTGAAATTCTCAAGTATGATGCCTACATCCAGTCTCCGACTAAGGGTCTTTCTAGAGGAATAGTTGTCATGTGGAAGGATGATCTGATAAAAGTGGATAGCATATCCGTTTCACAGCAAGGTATCCATGTGCGCATTAAGGTATGCCCTAATACTCATTCTTGGCTCTTCTCTATTATTTATGCCAGTCCAGACCTTTAAAAAAGAAAGCTTCTTTAGGATGAGCTGAAAGCCTTAAAACATACTCATCCTATGGACTGGTTACTTGGGAGGGGGTGGGGGTTTAATGAAGTTCTTCATGCGGAGGAGAAGCTAGGGGGTAATAACATCAACAATTCACATGTTAAAGCCTTCTTGTCTTGTCTTCAGCACTATAACCTGATAGATTTAGTTTATCAAGGTCAAAAGTTCACTTGGACCAACAAAAGGTATAGGAACTAAAGCCAGCTCATCTTTGAGAAGTTTGATAGATGCCTGAGGCCCTAGTCATTCATCTTCCCTGCATGATCACTGCTCCCTGCTACTTCAGTTGTATTCTAACGAAAGTAGTGGAAATCCTAAACCTTTTCATATGGAACCAATGTGGTGCAAACATCCTAGTTTTAGGGACCTTCTTAACTACACTTTTGGAAGCAACTCTAACTTGCTTAGCTCCATTGACTGCTTTAAAAAAGAATGGAATCCAGTGGAACAAATATGTTTTTGGTAATATCTTTAAGCAACTCAGAACCAATTACCATCAAAGTTTGATGAATACTCATTTTATTGGAGAAAATCCTCAACCTTGGTAGTTTTTTTAAAGTGAAAGAACATGGAAGGACACTGGTTGAGAGAACTCTTTTTTATTCTTGAATTCTTGACTAAGACTCTTTAGAGTTCTTAATGAAGCACCATAATTCTTGAAGAAGAAGAGTCAAGAAATCCTTTGTTGGGATTCTTGAATTCATTTTCTTGAAACCCTCGGTTATAATTTAAAATCCTATTAGAGATTCATAAATAGCTGAAGAAATTCGGGTTGGGTAGATTGAAATTCATGAAGAATAACTTACCTTGAGGATGAATCTTGAAAGTTAATCCTAACTTTATGACTTTCTTGATATTTTCTTGAGTGTTTATGTTTAGGAGTGAAGGGAAATGGTTTTGATTATGAAAACTGACGTTTTATGAGTTTTAGGACCTTAAATAGACCCCAAAAGTTTTAGGATAAATGTACCCTCAAAATAAAAGAACAAAAAAAGGTCATTGCTTGTCCAGTAAGGGTCCGCATTTGATCTGCGATGTGGAGCAGTCGCTGACCTTGAGACAGCTCTACACCCCTTTACTAAAATGGTCATAATTTTCTACTCCGAACTCTGATTAAGGAGTAATTAGATGTGTTGAAAATCTAATTCAAAAATCTTCGATTTGATATATTATGGTCACCTAACTCTTTATATTTTAGCAGATATGATCATTTGAAGTTGACCCTTCTATCAACTCATATGAAAACTTAGTCGGCAGAAATTCTTTAGACTTAACTTGATGTAAAAGATCCTTTATAACTCTAAATCACACCTAATATACTTTAAATAGTTAGGAATTGATCCTAGCATGTATATACAACCTACAAGTCATTGATTCACCTAACGTTTATAAAATATTATATTGAAACTCAAGCGTTAAAAAAGTTTTTAGCTTAACTTCGTACTAGAGGGTTCGTGTGACCTTAGATCATCTCCAATAACTAAGAAATTGACTTTAATACCTATACTCAATTAGGAATTATCTATTAAAATCCTATATTATATGAAGGATGACTCGATCTTAGATTAAAAAAAATTGAGGTGTTATATGGGCATTACTTGTGAGGTGATTTTTGACAATTTTGGTAAGTTAATATTGTTGTTTTGTCTGTACGGCTCATTTGAGTTTTCTGATTTTCTACTATTTTGATTGAATTTGTTTCAACAATTGTTAAAATATACTTCTAGCAACTATTGCATGTGCTCTAGCCGCTGTTTTAACAATTGTTAAATATTGTTCAACAATTATTAAAACGCATTCAGTAACTCATTTAACAATTGTTGAAATATGATTCAGCAATTGTTAAAATCAATGCACGTGCTCTAGCTATTGTTTTAACAATTGTTGAATATAGTTTAACAATTGTTGAAACATATTGAGCAACTCATGCAACAATTATTCAACAATTGTTAAAACCGTTGGCGTGCACTAGCTGCTGTTTTAATAATTGTTGAATATTGTTTAACAATTGTCGAAACATGTTGACTAACTCTTGCAACAATTATTCAACAATTGTTAAAACCACCGGCGTGCACTAACTGTTGTTTTAACAATTGCTGAGTATTGTTTAACAATTGTTGAAATACATTGACTTGCAAAAATTATTCAACAATTGTTAAAATCGCTGGTGTGCACTAGCTGCTATTTTAACAATTGTTGAATATTGTTTAATAATTGTTAAAACTGTTGCATGTTCTTTAGCTGTTATTTTAATAATTATTGAATATATTTTAACAATTGTTGCATGAGTCCCTGAATGTGTTTCAACAATTGTTAAACACTATTCAACAATTGTTAAATCAACTGCAAGCAAAATCATGATTAGTTTTTTTTTAAATCATAATATAGGTATAGACGTCCATACTATCAATGGGGGATAAAATAACAATAGGAGTGGATTGCAATGGTGAATGGGTTGGGTCTAACAATCGTTATATTCAGAGTTGGAAAAAAATGAAATGGTATAGAAAATAGCAATAATGGTGGACCGAGATGTCACGTATGAAGATTTTGCAAACATAATCATTTCCTATTGCGAACTGGATTGTTAATTGAAAGATCTTGTCATCACCTACATGCATAGTTGCGGTGAAAAGCAAAGGGCCGCTCCATTTAGGATCAAAAATCATATAAGTTTGCGTACTTATTTGAAGATGAAGGTAGACCCATTTTAAGGGTATATGTGGTTGAAAGATTGACTGAAAATTGTATAAAGCAACAAATATTTAATGATAAATGTGATTCGACGGACATGGATATTCTAGACAAAGAAAGTGCTGGTGCACAAAATACTCTTCAGACTCTTTCTACTCTTACTACTCCTCCTACTCCTGAAATTGTCAGCAATACACTGAGAACCATACAATCATCACAGTCTAGTCATGCTCAAGATGATGAAACTGGTTTTTACATCAGTATGTCATTCAAGAATAAACAAGAGTTAGATATTGCCTTGAAAATTACTTGTGTGAAGAAAGATTTTCGAATGAAGAAGGTGATCAATTCGCGTGCTCTGTATTGTGTGAAATGTGTACATCCCGAATGCAAGTGGTGGTTGAGAGCTGTAAAGCTCCAGAGTTATGAAGGTTTTACATTAGAAAGTACGAAAAATGCATACATGTGGTTCACAACATCTCACGAGCCATAATCCCAGCGCCACGGCAAAAGTCGTTAGTGCATACCTCAAGGATAGATTTCCGTAAGGTAAAGATCCTTCAACAAGAGATATTGAGAATTCAATCCGTATTGAATTGGGCTGCAAGGTTAGGTATTAGAAAGTTAGGAAGGGAACTGAGATTACAAATGCTTTTGAAACGACCCAAAAAAAAGTGTCCGAAAATACGCCTTGAAAGTGTGTGGAATCTTGTTTTTCATATATCTAAAAATTCATTTGTTATTTTAAAAAATTGACTTCATATTCTTATTTAGGGGGTCAAATTGAGTGAGAAATGGGTCTAACCTAAATTTTAGAGAAACCATATCAAAATTCGAAATTTACAAAATACACTATTTAGGAGGGTCCAATTTAAAGGGGCATATCTCTTATCACACAAAGAAATTGGTGGCCCAAGACTTACCAATTGAAAGCCTTTGAATTAGCTTTCAAACGCACTTTGTTTCACCTTATTCCGATTTCAAATGAAGGATTTATACCCATTTTCGTAAAACTCGTCTGTGCAGAAAATGCAATTTTCAGTGAGCAGTCCGTTTTGATCCTATTTTCTCTTGACTTTGGTCCAAGACTTTTAAGTCTTGGGCCTAAGGGTTCCTACACTTGAAAATAAATATACTTAACCTTATTTCACCCTCATATCATCCTAAACATTCCCCAAAACTCACTCAAACATTTAGACTCATATTTCACCCTAAATTCAAGTCCCAAACTCAAGACCAATCTTAAGGATTTCTTCAAGAATTTCACTTAAGCTTCAAGTCTCCATTAAAGTCTTCTTTAAGAACCTCTCCAAAGCTAAGGTATGTGGTGTTGAACCATTGGGTCCTTCCACCCATGATGCTTAAACCCTCTTTTACTTAATATTGCATGATTTAAAGTTGATATTACATGTAGGTCTTGTATATTGACAAATTTACTGCAGAGTGATTATAGCTCATGAAAGTATTTAGCATGTTTTTGAGCTTCAAATCTTGGATCTAATGTTGAAATTGATGAGGGATTTGATGTGAATGTTTTGAGGGTGTTGCATGGTGTTGATTAAAGGTTTTACTACTGATTCTCCTGCGTGATTTCATCTCTAAATTGCATGGTCTTATATTCCATTGTACACCCGCCAAGTGTTTGATAAAATGTCTGGTTATGGTTTCTTGAGGAATTGAAGGTCCAAAGCATGAGATATGATATGAATGATGATGTAATGATGAAATGAGCTTATGTACATGATAAATTCTATATAAAGTGTTCTATTAGACCATACTCAATCGAGGTGAGATATTGTACTCATCAACCATGTGAGGGGTTAGTACTTCACCACCTAGAATAATTGGGGTGTGACCATCATCAACCGAGTTGGGGGTTTGTACTCATCAACTATGTGAGGGGTTAGTACTTCACCACCTAGGATGATTAGGGTGTGACCATCATCAATCGAATTGGGGGTTTGTACTACCATGTGAGGGGTTTATACTTCACTACCCGGGATGATTGGGGTGTGACTAACATCAACCATGTGAGGGGTTTATACCTTAACACCTAGGATGATTGGGGTGTGACCATCATCAACCAACCAAGGTTGGAAACCTAGCTTGCTCTCTTCTTTACATATGATATCTTATATGAGCATGATTTACTTAAGCGTGTTTTACTTATGCATTGATCATACATGTCATATTGCTATATTATGCTTATTACCTATCGTTATACATTTTGGATTATGATGTCTATCTATTGTTGCATTGCATCTCATATGCTTAGTACATTCAAACGTATTAATGCATACTCTTGCCTACATGATATCACCATATAGAGACCATAGCTCCTATTGATTCTTCTTGTGGCTAGATGGATTGTTCAAGTTAGCCTTTGGTGAGTCTTCCATTCCAGGGACAAGGACTATTCTCTCACACTATCTATTAAGATTCTCTTTACTTTATCATTTACTTATGACTATGAGGGTGAGCCCGATTGTATGTCTTGGCCCCCGCCATTATCTATGTAGTAGAGGTGTTGGACAAAGCTATGTATTTATACTATGAGTTGATTCTATTATCTCTTGACTCTATGTTATGAAAAGTTCTATCTTAGTCCCCTTTTCCCTTATTTCCAATCCTCAAATGTCATTTAATTGTTCCGCAACCAAGGATATGTAATGATATGCTATGAGGCTTGTTTGGAGTTCCTTCGGGATCCCCATTCATCGGTCACGTCTAGGCGCTAGGCTTGGGTCGTGATAAAGATGGTATCATAGCACTAGGTTGTTAGATCCTCAGAGTCCAACACACCACGTCGATTTGAGTTTTATTCATGGTTGTGTTATGTACCACAACTATGAGTAGGAGGCTATGAGACGTTTTAGGAAATATTTTTCTTTTTCATGGTCTATGTCGTGCTTTAGAAGTAAGATAGGGCTTTCCCTCTAACGAATGTTCTTTGCTCTTTTAGTTGATCATGTCGCTTCAAAGAAGAAGGTGAAGGAAGGTAAGTAGAAGGTTTTGATTTTGATGGATCCAAGTTTCACTATTTCTTCTCTCTTCTTTTAGTTGATGGTGGGGCTTCTTGTGTGCCCTGAGTTGTGATGTGAACCTTTGGTATTTATCTCTTGGTTGGGTATATTGTTGCTAGAAAGTTCATAGGTGCAGATCGGAGTTTGTATTGCATTAGGTCTTGCTTTGTGGCTTGTTGGAGTTGGCGTAGTGGATTTTGATGTCATACTAGGGATGGAATGGTTGCATGCATGTTATGTATTCATGTAGGACCAGTAGTGTTAGATCCCAAATCCCTAATAAGCCCGTCTTTGAGGGGGAGGTTGTTAAGCGATAGCAAGGAAGGTAGATCCATTTCATGTCTTAATGTACAATTAGTCTATAAGGGGTTACATTTATCATCTTGTGAGAATTGGAGGTGTTGAACCTAAACTGTTCTGTTTATAGAATTGTTGGTGGTGGTAGATGAGGCCTTGAATACCCCTTTCCGATATTTTGAATTTGGGGTAGGGTCTTTTGGTTTGACCAGTACATTGGTTATGCCTATAATTCTCATGAGTAAGATCTTTAGTCCCTACTCTAATAGGTTTATAGTGGTTTTGGTGATGATTCCAATCCCCGTTCACGTTTTTTCTTTTTCTTATCAATTAATATGGTTCGTTCCTTAATGAGGTAGTCTATATGAATCATTTGAGAGTAGTACTATAAGTTTAAGGAAGAAGGTTGGGTACTAGTAGGTGAGATGAGAATTTTGGTGGTAAGAGGTTGCTTCCTAGGTTGTGTGGTGCTAAGTGATGGTATTAAGGTGAACCTTAGAAAGACGGAGGTGATTAGAGATTAGCCTAGACCTTTGACTTCATCGGATATTAGGAGCCTCTTGGGTTTAGTGGGCTATTGCCGGAGGTTGTGAGTAGGGTGATTTGATAGGTCCGGGGGTTGCTATTTGTTGTGTTATTCCTTGGTGCTAGTAGGATTCATGTGTGTGTGGATTGCTCCTCGATCCCTTCCAGTCGAGGTGACCCAAAATTTATTTTCAAGAAAACCTACATGGATTTTACTTATTTTAATTTGGAATTTGAATATTATGATTCCTAAAATTCTATTGATGCATGGGTAGTGTTTATTTGATGATTTTAATGTGATTCAAACCGTCATATGAGGATTTACCTTGGGTTTATGGAGTTATAAGTATGCATGTTCCCCTTTTGAAATCATTTATACATGAGAGATTGCACTATGGATTTAAATATGGAATTAATTATGTTTTCACTTCAACTTCATAATATAAATGTTGATTTTAAATGGAGTCTTAATTACCCATGTCATTTCCTCATTGTTCGTAGTATATGCATTCATGTGCACGAATTATTTTGAAAAGTTATGTATGGGTAAGCCCAATTTCATTTTATGGTATGATTATGATAAAAGGTTGGTTATGATAATATTGTATCACATATATGTCTTTGATTTTGGCTCTTTGAGCATTTTGGGTGCTTGCACCATTTTGTATACGAATGGGTCATTGCTATTCATGAGTATTATGACTATGAAATTATGATTTTGGCAATTGAGCCTAAGTATGAATTGTTATGAATGGTATTTGACTTTTAAGCCCAATTGTGCATACATGATATCACCATGATATCACCCTGTAGGGTCCGGAGCTCCTATTGATTCTTCTTGTGGCTAGACGTATTGTTCAAGTTAGCCTTTGGTGAGTCCTCCATTCCAGGGACAAGGACTGTTCTCTCACACTATCTATTAAGATTCTCTTTACTTTAACATTTACTTCTAACTATGAGGGTGAGCCCGATTATATGTCTTGCACCCCGCCATTATTTATGTAGTAGAGGTGTTGTTGTACAAAGCTATGTATTTATGCCATGAGTTGATTCTATTATCTCTTGCCTCTATGTTATGACAAGTTCTCCCTTAGTCTCCCTTTTCCTTATTTCCATTCTTCAAATGTCATTTAATTGTTCCGGGATCAAGGATGTATAATGATATGCCATGAGACTTGTTTGGGGTTCCTTCGGGTTCCCCATTCATCGGTCACGTTTAGGCGCAAGGCTTGGTCGTGACAGTTTTGTTAAGGGGGACACATGAGTAGGGTTATGCAGTGCTTGACGCTTACCGTTATATGCTTACGATGGTAAATCCAAAAAGTAAGATAGATTTGCAGCTTGATGAAAATGGTAGGTTCAAGCATTTTTTTTTGGTTGCCTATCGAGCTTGCATTGGTAGTTTTTGACATATTCGAAAAGTTTTAGCTGTGGATGGAATATCTTTTAATAGTAAATACGGAGGCGTGTTGTTGTCTGTAGTAGCACAAGATGCAGAAGATCATATTTTTTCAGTGACATTTTGTGTAGCCGACACTAAGTGTGATGCCTAATATCGATACTTTTTTAAGCAGATGAGCAGCTTTGCGGATGATACCCCTGAATTATGCTTTATTTCTAACAAACATCCAAGTATTAGAAAGATGGTTGAGATTGTGTTTCCTTTGGCTCATTATGGTTGCAGCATGAGGCACCTCCGAGAAAATATCCGAAATAACTTTCACAATAGAAAAAGCATTTTTCACTTTTATAAAGCAGCTAAAGCATATAACCAAATAAGAGATATGGTTCCAGGAGCTGCCGCACAGTTGGAACATATTGGATTTTACAGATGGAGCAGGCCATTCTTTCTGAAAAATAGGTAAAATCTCATATGTTGAATTTGTTTGCATATTTTTCTTAACTGTCTTTCTTTTTTTGGGGCCATTTATCTACATCACATGATATAAAATAAGAAGTCATCAATTAACATTCAAAACAAATAGAAAAAAATTAAATTAAAGCAGATGATCAAATAAGTAAATAAAATAATTTTCTTAAAAAAAATAATTCACTGAGTTGTTAAAGCAACATCAACAATTGTTAACACATTTTATTATTGAACTAGTTTTAGCAGTTATTGTTCAGTAGGTATTTTAACAATTGTTAAACCAATTTTAACAATTGTTATACCAATTACTGCAGTAGTTTTAACAATTGTTGAACCAGTTTTAACAATTGTTGTACCAATTACTCCATCAGTTTAACAATTGCTAAACCAATTTTAACAATTGTTGTACCAATTACTCCACTAGTGTCAACAATTGTTGAACCAGTTTTAACAATTATTGGACCAATTACTACATTAGTTTCAAAATAATTTCAACTACATATGCGCGATTCAGTCACATATGTGCCTAAGTTCACCAACAACAATGCATTTTTTAATCACAACAACCCAACCATTAAGAAGCTACCAAAACAATAACAATAGCAAACACACATATTTGTTGTTTACAAAAACAAAACATGTAAGAATTCATAAATCATACGAAGACAACAAAATAACTAAATATGTAAAGCCATAACAATATATCATACCAGGGCAATAAAACAACAAATTTTGTAAAAATTCATAACAATACCATATCAGGGCAACAAGTACTCTGTTGGAGTATTTGTTAAGACATGCAAAAATGAAATATATCATCTTCTTTTATTTCTTAACCTATATCACTATTTTTATTTCAACAAAACATAAAACCTTAACATCTATGCTTTCTTTTTTTAAAAAAATACTTAAAACAAAATTTTCATAAAAAAAATGCTGCCCAAAAACCCTAACGAAATAAAAAAAAAAATTTTTTTAATCATTTACTAAGAAGATGACGAAGAAGAAGACAAAGAGGGTGAATCAACAAGAAAAAAAAAGATTTATTGTAAGTTATCTTCGAGTTGTTATGGATTTGCTGCATCATTTTTTGAGAGAAATTTTGAAAAGAGAAAACGTGTTGCGGAAGTTGAAACAAAAAGTAACTAACAACGTGCAGTTGAAATAATTTTATTCTTTTTCAAATATTATCCGATTTCGAAATGATCTTTTTACCCCTCCTCCTTTTGTACTATATTTTATTTATTAAAAGTTTAAGAAGTTTTAAAAATTATACTTCAACCTCAATTTAACTTAATCCTTAATTAATAAAAAATTTGTCTTGACTTGACAACGTTTTTTTAATTGAAATGTTTTTGGTCACTCCTTACTTACCTCTGCAAGTGAAATAAATAAAAAGTTGACAGGGAGGGAGCAGTAGAAGTAATGGGCAAGTAAAACTTGTGAAGAGATATATAGATATGATGAGTCAACTGAAGTGAAGAAGCAAAAGAGTTAATTTTAAGGGCGTAGAAATATAGCAAATCGAATCAGGATGGCAACGGAAGTGAAGGAACAAAGAGTGGTGCCGCATGTCGTGTTCCTTCCGTACGCCATGACTAGCCATATAACTCCATTGGTACATATGGCTAGACTCTTCGCCCTCCATGGCCTCAAGATCACCATCATTGCCCCTTCACATAATGCTCTGCTTTTTCAATCCTCTGTCGATAAAGACCGTCTCTTGTCCGGCAGCGACATCACCATCCGGACTGTTCAATTTCCGTCGGAACAAGTGGGTTTACCTGTGGGAGTTGAAAATTTCATTGCAAGTCCTTCTATGCATATAGTTGGATTAGTTCATTATGGGTTTATT
>JAPFFP010044745.1:0-12162 GCA_026153255.1 Solanum medicagineum | reverse complement strand
AGTCACCATTCACCATGTCACGTTTAGGGCTTAGGATTGGGTCGTGACATTAGGTACCCAAATTGTCCCATCTAAAATGCCCCAAAACCTACTCGAAAATGTGCCTCAAAAATGCCCATAATCATAATTTCCATACATCTCAAAATCCATGCATGATATCGAAAATTCGAGTTCATATACGGGATCAGGGGGCAAAATTGAGTGGGAGATAGGTATAACCTCTATTTTAGAGCAATCATAGAAAAATTTCATTTTCCAAAATTTTACTTATCTAGTTTCAATCCACGCACGAGGCGCAATGCGCCAGAGGAGCGGAGATATGTATTTTTTGTTGCCAGTTTCACAGTTTCGGCCTAAGTCATTGGGGTCTTGGGCACATGCCTTCCAATGTGTATAAACACCTATACTTAGTCATTTTTCAACCCCATATACTCAAAACTTTCTCTAACACTCAGCCAAATATTTAATCCAAATTCAAGTGTCCCAAACTCATTTCCAGATCTCAAGAATTTCATTCAAACTTCAAGTTCTCATTCAAATCTTTATCAAGAAAATCCCTAAAGTTGAGGTATGTGGATTCAACCATTGGGTCCTTTCACCCATGGGGCCCAACCTTCCTCTTTATGTGATTTGCATGTTTCCAAATTGGTTTATCTATGGTATCTCTTACTATGAAATTTGTTTATTAACTATGTTGGGGTTTTTTGAAATGTTGATAGTTTAAGCATGTCTTGAGCTATGAATCTATGATCTATTATGAGATTTGATGAGTGGTTTCAATGTGTCTTGCATGGGGGTGTTACTAAATGTTGGTGGGTTGATTTACATTGAGTTTTCTGATATTATTTTACTCTTGAATTGCATGATTTAGAACTAGCATTACACACCCACCAAGTGTTTGATAAAATACCCGGTTAAGCAATCTTAAGTTATTGATGATCTATTGCATGGCCTATGGGTCAAGTGACTTTATGATTATGAAAGAAATGTTCGTATATGATGAATTCTTTAAAAGTATCTATGGTGTTGCAAGTTTACCACACATTGTTGGGGGTGTTAAGCCCAATGGCCTTGTTTGGGGGTGTTAGGCACAATCACCTTATTGATGGGGTATTAAGCCTCAATCACCTTGTCGGGGATTGTTAAGACGGTACTACCTTGTTAAGGGGTAAATACCTCAATCTCCTTGTCGGGGAGTGGCAATCCGTACTACCTTGTCGAGGGGTATGTACTTCAATTGCCTTGTCTGGGGGTACCAAGCTCGTACTACCTTGTTGAGGGTTTTGTACCTCAATCACCTTCTAGGGGGTGGCAATCCAAGAAAAGTTTTCTTGGGCTATATAGATATGGTCTCTTCCTGCACATGTATTATGTTCTATACAAGCATGTTTTACTTCAAGCATTGATGATGAAGAAGGGAAAACTCATAAAAACTCTATAGCATGACTTAGAACATGAAGAAGGGAAACATTTCCTGAAACGCCTCATAGCCTCCTATTCATAGTCATGGCGCGCTTAACAACCATCAATAGGACTCTAATCGATGACATGTGTTGGAATCTGAGGGTCTATCAACCTAGTACTCTAATACCAAGTTTTTCATGACCCAAGCTTAGGGCCTAGATGTGACACGACAAATGGGGAACCCGAGGGAACCTCAACCAAGCCTCGCAACTTATCATTGCACATCATTGGTCGCGGAAGCATATAAAAGACATAAAACAGGCATAAAGGAGCGACGGGGTTAAGGGATAGATCGCGCAAAATATCAACATCAAGACAAGGAGTCTTAGAAAAACACATCTTGTCCAACAACACCTCTAGATACATAGATAGAGCGAGGGCCATAACAAGTAACCGGGCTCACCCTCATAGTCAACATAAAACAAAGAAAGTGTCTCAATACATATATAATAGCAATCATAGACTAAGGTACACAAAATGGAGGACTCACCAACAAGCTTCTAATAGCACCGACTAGCCACGTGGAGGAGGATGACCAACTTGGGCATCGGTTCCTACATGGTGATATCATATAGGCAAGAGTATGTGTTAGTTCATTTGAATGTAGTATGTGGGATGCAAATTAACAAGAGGTAAGCATCATAATCCAAAATGCATAACGATAGGCAATACGCATAACATAATAATATGACATGTGTGATCAATGCATGAGTAAAACATGATTAAGTAACTCATGCTCGTATAGGATATCATATATATAGATAAGATCAATCAAGCTATCCAACCTTGTGTTGGGCTTAGATGGTGATGGTCATACCTCATCACCCTAGGTGGTAAGGTACGCACCCCTCACATGGTTAATGACATTCACAATTATCATCTGGGTTGTGAAGCACGAACTTCTCACATGGTTGGTGAGTACTAACCCCCACCTCAGTTACCTAGGTACTAACCCCTCGATAGGTTACCCGGGCTCTTGTCCCCCTATATTAGGCATGGTCTAATGCATCATTTTATATAGGATTTATCATATGCTCTAGTGCAAGACTTCAAATAGGAATAATCATATACATAAGCTCATTTCATCATCACAACATCATTCATATCATATCTAATGCTTTGGACCTTCATTTCCTCAAGAAAACACATCCGAACATTTTATCAAACACTTTGAGGGTGTGAAATGGGGGTAAAAGACCATGCAATTTAGAGATGAAATCATGCAAGAAAATCTGTGGTAAAACCATCAATCAACACCTTGCAACACCCCCAAGACATTCACATCAAAACCCCTCATCAATTCCAGCATTAGATCCAAGATTTGGAGCTCACAACTTGCTAAAACAACCATACTTTCATGAACTAAAATTACTATGCAGTAAATTTCTCAATATACAATACCCACATGTAAAATCAACTTTAAATCATTCAATATTAGTAAAAAGAAGACTTAGGCACCATGGGTAGAAGGACCCAATGGTTCAACACCACACACGTTAGCTTTTAGATGAACTTAGTGAAGGTTGACAATGGAAACTTGAAGCATGAAAAGAATCCTTAAATCCAGATGAGGGTTTTGAGTCTTGGGATTTGGAGTGAAAAATATGGCTAAGTGTTTTGCGGAGTATTGGGAAATGTTGAGGATGATATAAAGGTGAAATTTGACTAAGTATAGATAAAAACACATTTGGAAAACTTGGTCCCAACACTTAGAATATTTTGGGCCGCACATGAAAAATTGCCTGGAGAAAGCACATCTTCACATCATGGAGAGGACGTAGAGAGGGACTTGTACTAAAGCGCGCCAAGGAACATCGCTGGGGCATCATGAACAGCTCGTTGGAAATCATCCCTTAAAAAATTATAATTTCTATTCTTTCACCCTTAAATCGAGGTTAGACCCTTTTTCACCTAATTTGGACTCCCTGAACAAGAATCTGAAGTTGGTGAAATCCTAAACGTATTTTGAAATAGAATGAAATTAAAATTTTGGGCATTTTGAGGCAGGTTTTGGGGCATGTTTGGGGTCGTTACAAAAGTGATAACCATATCTCATCCACTCTACTCAAGCCTAAGGTATTAATTATAGTCGCCTATGTACTTTCGAGTCTTAAGTTTAAGCCCTTATCTCATTTTCATGCGTTCGTATTTATGTTTACAAGTTTATAGTGATTTTTGACACTCATGTTGAAATTGTTGAAAATGAAGTTTAAAAGTATTCTTGCATTCATGTGTTGGGCTAAAATCATCTTTACCATTTCTCTTATGTGCATTTTCTTTGACATTTGGGGAAAATTCCCAAGGGTGAGATATTGACCCAAAAAGTGTCCAAAAATGTGCCTCACAAATTTCCATAGTTGTAATTTCCATATATCTCAAAATCCATGCATGATGTCAAAAATTTGACTTCATATTCATGATCAGGGGTCAAAATTGGATGGGAAATGGGTACAACCCTGATTCCAGAGCAACCATAGAAAACTTTAATTTTCCAAAATTTTGCTTATCCAGTGTCTATCGGCGGCCGAGGTGCATCGCGCCAGGGCGCAGAGATATGTATTTTTGTTTCAAATTTCATTATTTCATCCTAAGGCTTTGGCGTTTTGGGCCCATTCCATCCTATGGCTAGAAACACCTATACTTAGTCATTTTTCAACCCCATATCACTCAAGACACTCTCAAAGCCCTCTCTAACACTAAGCCAAATATTTCATCCAAATTCAAGTGTACGAAACTCATTTCCAGATCTCAAGAATTTCATTCAAACTTCAAATTCTCATTCAAAACTTTATAAAGGAAGTCCCCAAGTTTGAGGTATGTGGGTTTCAACCATTGGGTCCTTTCACCCATGGTGCCCAACCATCCTCTTTATGTAAATTGCATGTTTTCAAGTTGGTTTATCTATGGGTATCTCTTACTATGAAATTTGATTATAATCTATGTTGGGGTTTAGTGAAATGTTAACCATTTTAGCATGTTTTGAGTTATGAATCAATGATATATTATGAGATTTGATGAGGGGTTTCATTCTATCATGCATGGTGGTGTTACCAAGTGTTGGTGGGTTGATTTATATTGAGTTTTCTCACTTAATTTCACTCTTGAATTGCATGATTTTGAACTAGCATTACACACCTACCAAGTGTTTGATAAAATGTTTGTTTAAGGATTCTTGAGTTATTGATGATCTATTGCATGTCCTATGAGTCAAGTGACTTAATGATGATGAAAGCAATATATATATGTGATGAATTCCTGAAAAGTATTTGTGGTGTTGCAAGTTGACCATACCATGTTGGGGGGTGTTATGCTCAATCACGTTGTTGGGGGGTGTTAAGCCCAATCTCCTTGTTGAGGGGCTGTTAAGCCTCAATCACCTTGTCGGGGGGTGTTAAGTCAGTACTATCTTGTTGAGGGATAAATACCTCAATCCCCTTGTTGGGGGGTGGCAAGCCTATACTACCTTGTTGAGGGGTATATACTTTAATCGCCTTGTCAGGGTATGGTGTCACGACCCAAGCCTAGGGTGTAGACGTAACATGGCAAATGAGGAACCCGAAGGAACCCCAATCAACCCTCTTAATTCGTCCTTATACATTATTAGAGATGGAAACATGTGAAAGACATAAAGTAAGAATAAGGGGCAAAGGGGCTAAGGGATAGCTTGCAAAACATCATCATCAAAAGATAAAAAATCTAAGCTTCTATCATAAAAGGCATAACTTATCCAACAATCATACATAAATACATATATAAGACTGGGGCCAAGACAAGGTAATAAGGCTCACCCTCATAGTCAAATTAGAATATAAAGTAGAGTGTCTCAATACAAAGCAAGTGAAAACATAGACGAAGGTCCCAGAAATGGAAGACTCACCAATTAGCTGAGTAGCACCGAATTAGCCACCTGGAGGAGGAGGATGATCAACTTGGGTTGCGGTTCCTACATGGTGATATCATGTAGGCAAGAGTATCTGTTAGTTATTTTAATGTACTAAGTATGTAGGACGCAATGCAACAAGAAATAGGCATCATTTTAGAAATGCATAACAATAGGCAATAGGCATATTATAGCAACATGGCATGTATGTCCAATGCTAAAGTGAAACATGCTTAAGAAACCCTAATTTCATAATTGCAGAATAGACCAAATTAGATTTCCAAGGTACAAACCCCTTTGTAGGTTAGTGATGATACCGCCCCATCACTTAGATGGTGAAGTACTAACCCTTCACTCGGTTGATGAGTACAAAACCCCAACTCAGTTGGTGATAATGCTTCCCCATCACCTAGGTGTTGAAATACTAACCGTTCACTCGGTTGATGAGCACGAACCCCCAACTCGGTTATTGATGATGCCGCCCCATCATTAGGTGGAGAAGTACTAATGCTTTCCTTGGTTAATGGGTACAAACCCCCATCTCGATTATCTGGTTCTTAGACCCTCCCTGATTGGGCATGGTCTAGTGCAACACTTTATATAGAATTTATCATGTACATAAGGTCATTTCATCATTATAACATCATTCATATCATATCTCATGCTTTGGACCTTCAATTCCACAAGAAACCCTAACCGGACATTTTATCAAACACTTGGGGGGTGTAATGGGGGTAAAAGACCATGTAATTTAGAGATGAAATAATGCAAGAAAATCTGTTGCAAAACCAAATCAACAGCTTGCAACACCCCCAAGACATTCACATCAAAAACCCTCATCATATCCAACATTAGATCCAACATTTAGAGCTCAAAACATGTTAAAGCAACCATACTTCCATGAACTCAAAACATTGAGGAGTAAATTTCATAAATACAAGACCCACATGTAAAATCAACTTTAAATCATGCAAATTAAGTAAAACGAAGATTAGTGAACCATGGGTGGAAGAACCCAATGGCTAAAACCTACATACCTTAGCTTAGACATAAACTTGATGAAGATTAGAGATGGAGAATTGAAGCTTGAAGAAGAACCTTGAGGGAAAACCTTAGCTTAGGATAAGGGTTTTGAGACTATAATTTTGGAGTGAAAATATGGCTAAGTATTTTAGGAAGTATTGGGAAATGTTAGGGATGATATGAGGGTGAAAAAAGTCTAAGTATAGGTAAAAACATGTTTGGAAACACTTACGCCCAAGACCCCAAAGCCTTAGACCAAGATAAAAATCACTTGAAGTGAAATACACAAGTCCGCGATGCGGACCTATCTAGAAGGCCAAATTAACACATGTCCGCGACAGTTGCGCATCGCGGTGCTATCGCGGACCGTCTCTAGAAATTGAAATTTTGAAAATTTGAAATTGTGACTCGATTGTTCTAAAATCAGAGTTAGACCCTTTTCCCCCCTAATTTTACTCCCTAAACAAGAACGTGAAGTCAGATTTTCCAATGCTAAATGCATTTTGAGATATATGGAATTTAAAATTTTGAGCATTCTGAGTCACATTTTTTGGCACTTTTTGGGGTCGTTACAGGTGGCAAGCCCAGACTACCTTGTGGAGGGGTATGTACCTCAATCCCCTTCCAAGGGGATGGCAAGCCTTGGAGTTCAAGCAAAGCTTGCTTGGGCTATATGGATATGGACTCTTCCTACACATATATTATATTCTATACAAGCATGTTTTACTTCAAGCATGATCATGATGGCATGTTGTTAATATACTATCCCTTGCTTATGATTTTGCATTTTGACTATGTTGCCTATCTCTTGTTGCATTGTATCCTACATACTTAGTACATTCAAACATACTAACACATACTCTATTCCTACATGATGTTACTATGTAGGAACCATAGCTCCTCACGATCATCCTCCACGTGGCTAGATTTGACATCTTGAATACAAGCTTTGGTGAGTCCTCAAGTTAAGGGATACTAGCCATGTTACTCTTGCTTATGTCATTTCTTTATGTTGAACTTTAGTATGATGAGGGTGAGCTCGGAAAATGTCTTGGCCCCGCCCAATCTATGCTAGAGGTGTTGTTGGACAAGTGATGTAATTAAGCTATTATTTTGACTTTTGAGTATCCTATGTTTTATACTATCAAAGACTTCCTTTAGTCCCTTTATCCTTATTTATTCTCTTGTTATTGCTTAATTGCTTCCGCAACCAGGGATGTGTAAATGATATGCTAAGAGGCTTGTTTGGGGTCCCTTCAGGCTCCCATTCGTCGTGTCATGCCTAGGCCCAAGGCTTGGGTCATGACACCATCAAACCACCACTATGAGCCTCCTTGACAAGTAGCTCTCTCCATGATCTCATAGGAACACAAGCTCATCCATCCTTGAACAACAAAACATCGACCAATTGAAAGCTATCAACCCGCTTCCCTTGGGTAAGATTATCAAAAATATCTTTGAAGTTGGGATCCCTAGGATAGAATTGCTTTAAGCTCTCGAACTCCAACATTCTAGAAGCCAATGTAGTCACCAACATAAACCATCTTGATAGAGCATCCGCTAGCATATTTTCCTTGCTTTGCTTGTAGTTGATCACATAGGGAAAGGTTTCAATGACTTCAACCCACTTTGCATGTCACTTGTTCAACTTGGATTGCCCCTTAAGATGCTTCAAGGATTCATGATCAGTCCTTATCACAAACTTTATGGGCCACAAGTTGTGTTGCAAATGAGCCAACAGCCATACAAGTGTATACAATTCCTTGTCATATGTTGAGTACTTGAGAGTATTCCCCCTTTTAGCTTTTCACTAAAGCAAGCCAATGGTTTTTCCTCTTGCATCAATACACCACCTATTCCAATACCCGAAGCATAACATTCAGTTTCAAAGGTTGTATCAAAGTTGGGTAGTTGAAGCAATGGTGAGGAACTCAACATACATATTAAGGCTTGAAAGGACTTCTATTGTTCTTCCCCCCATAAAGAAGGTACATCTTTCTTGGTTAACTCGGTCAAAGGAGAAGCAATTAAACTAAAAACCCTTTAAAAATCTGAAACAATACCAAAAAGTGACCGACAATGTGCCTCAAAATACCCAAAATTTTAAATTCCACATATCTCAAAATTCGTGCACGATATCGAGAATTCGACTTCACATTCTTATTCAAGGGGTCAAAATTAGGAGGTGAATGGTCTAACCCCAATTTAAGAGAAAACGATTCAGAATTTCAATTTTCATAACTTTCTTATCCAAAATCGATTCGCGACATCAATGTGACTTAGCTATCGCAAACATAAGTTAATATGACTTCCATGACAGGTCCGCATTGCCAGTGATTTCTATCTTGGTCCAAGGTTTTGAGGTCTTGGGCCTGTTCCCAACTATGTTTGTACCTATATGTAGACTTATTTCACCCTCATATCACCCTAAACATTCCCAATACTCACTAAAAAACTTAGCCATATTTTCACTCCCAAATTCGAGTCCCAAAACCTCATCCTAAGCTAAGATTTTCCTTCAAGGTTCTTCTTCAAGTTTCAAGTCGCCATCTCTAATATTCACCAAGTTCATCTCTAACCTAAGGTATGTGGGTTTCTTTCATGGGTTCCTTTCACCAATGATGCCCAAGCCTCCTTTCACTCAAATTGCATGATCTAAGTTGATTTACAAATGGGCCTTACTTATTATGAAATTCACTGCACACTATGTTAAAGCTATATGAAATTGTGACTCTTTTGCTATGTTTTGAGCTATAAATCTTTGATCTATTGTAAGATTTGAGGAGGGGTTTTGATGTATGTTGCTTGAGGGTGTTGTAAGCTGTTGATTCATGGTTTCAAAAGGGATTTTCTTGCATGATTTAATTTCTATATTACATGGTTTTATAGTAGCATTACACACCCTTTAAGTGTTTGAGAAAATGTCCAGTTATGGTTTCATGAGGAATTGAAGGTCCAAATCATGAGATATGATATGAATGATTATATCATGATTAAATGAGCTTATGTATATGCTAAATTATATATAAAGTGTTGCATTAGACCATGAATCTGGGGGGACTAAGAACCTGGATAACCTAGATGGGGGTTTGTACTCATAAACTAAGTGAAGGGTTTATACTCCTCCACCTAGATGGGGGTTTGTACTCATAAACTAAGTGAAGGGTTTATACTCCTCCACCTAGTGATGTGGTAGCATCATTACTAACCTAGATGGGGTTTGTACTTATCAACCTAGTGAAGGGTTTGTACCTCGCCTCCTAGGTGATAGGGAGGCATCATCACCAACCTAGTGAGGGGTTTGTACCTCACCACCTAAGTGATGGGGCGGCATCATCACCAACCTACCAAGGGGTTTGTTCTTTCGAAATCTAGCTTGGTCTCTTTTACACATATTATATCCTACATGAGCTACATAACCGTGTTCTACTTATGCATTGATCATACATGTCATATTGCTATATTATGTCTATTGCCTATTGTTATGCATTTTGACTATGATGCCTAATTCTTGTTGAATCGCATCTTACATACATAGTACATTCAAACGTACTAATGCATACTCTTGCCTACATGATATCACCATGTAGGAACTGGTGCTCAAGTTGATCAACCTCCTCCTCCATGTGGCTAGTTCGATACTACTCAAGCTTGTCCTGAGTCCTCCACTTTGAAGACCTCAGTCTATGTTGCTGTTAATATATATTAAGGCATTCTTATTTATTGACTATTTTGACTATGAAGGTGAGCACAGTTGTTTTGTCTTTGCCCCCGCTCTTATCCATGTATTAGAGATACTTGTTGGACATGTTATGTATCTGTGCTAAGAGCCTTGAATTTATTGTTCTTGATGTCTATGATATGGATGTGCTTTCCCTTAGCCTCGGTTGCCCTACTTTATTATCTTTGATGCTTGTTTCTAATTGCTTCTGTGACTAAGGATGTGTAATGATGTTCTAAGAGGCTTATTTGTGGTCCCTTTGGATTCCCCTTGCACCGTGTCACATCTATGCCCTAGGCTTAGGTGGTGAAAAACTTGGTATCAGAGCACTAGGTTGATAGATCCTTGGAGTCCAACATACAGCGTCGATTAGAGTCCTATTCATGGTTGTGAAGTGTGCCATGACTGTGAGTAGGAGGCTATGAGATGTTTTAGGAAGTGTTTCCCTTCTTCATGTTATAAATCATTCTATAGAGTTGTGGTAAGTTTTCCCTGTAACGATATTTCTTTTCTATGCTAGATCATGCCAAACACTCGAGGACGAAAGGTCCAAACTCTCGAGGAGCAACCTACCAATGGTGAGCTCCAGGCTGCTCTTATTATGCTTGCCCAAGTTGTGGCCAAACAAGTCAATCAAGGGGCTCAAGCCCCTCATGCTACTATCCCGGGAGCTAGGGGAAGTGTCACAACCCAAGCCTAGGGCCTAGACGTGACTAGCGAATGTGGAACCCGAAGGAACCCCAAACAAGCCTCGGAGCATATCATTACACATCCTTGGTCACGGAAGCAATGCAAAATGACGTAAGAAACATAAATAAGGGGAATTGGGACTATGGGGGAGAGTCATATTTAAATAACTTGAATATCATAAGTAAGTCAAAGCTCAACCATGATACTTAAGTTGCCCAACAACACCTCTAATATAGGACTTAACGGGGGCCAAGACAAGCAACTGGGCTCACCCTCATAGTAAAAGTATACCATAAAGAAGGATAGTCTTTAATAGATAGCTTAAGAACATAGATATTGCCCTCGCACATGAGGGCTCACCAACTAGCTTGAATGGAGACCACAAGCCACGTGGAGGAGGATGATGACCAAATGAAGCTCCGGTTTCTACATGGTAACATCATGTAGGAATAGAATATATGTTAGTACATTTGAATGTACTATGTATGCAGGATGCAATGCTACAAGAGATAGGCATCATAATCAAAATGCATAACAATAGGCATTAGGAATAATATACCAATATTGCATGTATGATCAATTCTTAATTAAAACATGCTTAAGTAACTCATGCTTATATAGGATAACATATGTGCAGAAAAGACATAGATAGATTTCTAAATGTACAACCCTTTGGTAGGTTAGTGATGATGTCACCCCATCACTTAGGTGGATGAATACTAACCTCATCTAGGTTGGTCATAATGCCACCCCATCACCAAGGTGGATGAGTACTAACCCTCATCTAGGTTGATGAGTACTAACCCCCATCTAGGTTAGTGATGATGTCGCCCCATCACTTAGGTGGATAAGTACTAACCTTTATCTAGCTTAGTGATGATGCCGCCCTATCAATTAGTTGGATGAGTACTAACCCTCATTTAGGTTGATGAGTACTAACCCCCATCTAGGTTAGTGATGTTGCCTCCCTATCACTAGGTGGAGAAGTACAAACCCTCCACTAGGTTATCCGGGGCGCTTAGACCCCCCGTTTGGCATGGTCGAGTTCTACACTTTACATAGGATTCATCATATGGTCTTATGCAACACTTCATATCAGAATAGTCATATACATAAGCTCATTTCATCATTATAACATCATTCATATCATATCTCATGCTTAGGACCTTCAATTCCTCAAGAAACCGTAACCGGACATTTTGTCAAACACTTTGGGGTGTGTAATGGGGGTAAAAAACCAAGCAATTTAGAGATGAAATCATGCAAGAAAAATCTAATGTAAAACCATCAATCAACACCTTACAACACCCCTAAGATATTCACATCAAAACCTCTCATCAAAACTTACAATAGATCGAAGATATATAGCTCACAACATAGCAAA
>JAPFFP010044744.1:0-12163 GCA_026153255.1 Solanum medicagineum | reverse complement strand
ACACTACACAACATCCGCAACAAAATTTCCCGATTGAATAATTATCCTTAATTTAACGAACTACGGGGGCTAACACAAACTATAGTATAGTCATAACTAGTTGCAAACACTGTGTGTTGCTCGGCCCAATAAATATTATTTTTCTTTCTCAATTAATATGACCCAGATACAATTTGTACAATTTGGAAAGTCAATAATTCTAATCATTTTTTAGATATTTTAAGTTGTTACTTATTTGATTTGTAGTAATTTTTAAGTAGTTTCAAATAATAAATACTCTTTTCGTTCCAATTTGTGTGGCCCTAATAGGATTTTGAAAATCAATCAAACTTTTCTAAATGTCTTTTTGATATTCAAGATTATTAATTCTTTTGATTTTCAAAGTTTTTTATATAATTTTAAATAATATATGTCACTCCCTTTGTCTCAATTTATGCAGCACTAACAGAATTTCGAAAGTCAATAGAACCTTTATATGTCTTTTAAATATTTTAAGTTGTTAATTATTGAGATCTACAATATTTTTTGCTTTGTTCCCAAATACACATTATTTTCTTTGGCCTATTTTATGTGACATTGATGAAAGTTTAAGAACCAATTAATTATTTTTTACATATCTTCTATAATTAATTATATGTTACTTTCTTTCTCTCATTTTATGTGGCATCGATAAAATTTTAAGACTTAGCCAATTCTTTTACATGCCTTATAATTATTTCAAACTGCTAATTATCATAGTTTAGATTAAATTTTTAAAGTTTTTAAATAGATATAAAAAAAAAGATAAAACAAAAGAACTACCGAAAAAGTACAGATACATCCCCAAGCTAAAGCAGGCATGTCGACCTTCCCTGAAAAATTTTTAAAAAAAACAAATCACCCTTGAAATTTTATAAGTAATTTTTAGATTATAAAAAAAAAAATTAAAATTGGACAAACAAGAGCATGTTTTTAAACTACTTTAAGTTGTCAATCATCATAGTTAGTAGTGTTTTCTGCACACACTTTAAATATATAAAAATTAAAAAAATAATAGTAAGATAAAGACAGTGAAATGGAAGAACGGTCGAAAAATTACAGATATACCCTAAAGTTGTTCAAGTATACAAATTGAGGCTAGAGATTAAAGCACGCTAAGATTCCGAAACATACCTGAACTTCAAGAGGGATTTAATTTGTCCAAGGCTAATCATAGAAGGTCCATATTTTTGATAGATGAAGTTAGGGGTGTTTACTAATTTACCCGGCCCAGATTTATATATTATCGATTTTCAATTTCTAAGGATGTTAAATCGATAAGCAAATCAATAGTATATTCATTATCACTTTTCAATTACTTAAAGGTACATTTTTTCTACCTTCTTTTGTTTTCATTTGTTATATATACATTGTCTTCATGCAAAATAATTTATACAAACTACAATTAGAAGCAACTTCAAATAAATTATTGCATATACGGATAAGTAAGAACCCTACTAAGCCAATGACACTATAAATTGCAAACAAAAATAGAAAAGAAGAATTATTGATCCGCAAAAAATCATTTCACATATTCACGATTAAAAGGAGAAGGAAGGAAGGGATACCAACAGAAAGAAGGGGTTTGGGCGAAGTGCAAGTTAAGAGACATATTTTTGAAACTGTGAGTAATATATTTCTTGAGTTCTATGCATAACACCTCCCTAATAAAAGGATATCTTGTTTCATATATTCCAACAATTCATCCCTCAGAAATATAAAGCCATACTAAATATATTATTTGTAACCAAAAAGTAATTTTTTTATTTGTCTAACAGTTCCAATGGTTTTTGCACACCACTAGATGAAGCTGTTTGGATGGAAACTCATGTGAGTGGAAAAAATAACTAAGCCCAAATGTTTTTTGAACTGTTGTAGTTGGAAGTGTGTTCTTGAAATACTAGATTAGTTTTTGTCAAGCACACTGATTACTTGAGGCTATGTCCAAGTACTAGCTTGAGCACTATACATAACTTCCAATTTTAGTCAATAGAATATTCATTATCGAAAAAAAAATTTCAATATGATTCTTCAATACAAAATCAACAGAGAAAAAAGATATAAAATGAAATTGAGCACTATACACAACATGTGCAGCATTTAGAACTTCATAGTCCACTGGCCAACTCTTATAGTCAACAAACCAGTTCAACTTAATGTGTTTCCATCTTAGCAAAGTTAAAGTAGTATAATCATAAATATATGTCTTGCTCTCAGGAAATGGGGATAACATTATCACATCATAATGAACGTTGAGAACATGGAAACTTCATGCTTCATCATTTTGATCCATGCCATCAGTAGGGATAGATTAGTTGTTCATAACATCAGCTTTCAGTCCTTCAACTCCGGAAAGGTCAATAAAAGGTTACAATTAAGAAGATACATCACTGATACATAGTGAAAACCAATGGCGGGACCAGGGTGCAAATAACTAAAAATAAACATACAAAGAAACCAAAAGGATTTAACATTGATGACAAGTAAAAGCAATCTGGGTTTAGAAAACAGTAACAGATTATCCCCACACAAAGCATAAATAAGAGGAATGTCATGCCTCATCATCAAAATGCATGCAGTAACCAGTACATGGACTATTTGTTCTTAATTACAACTTTTACTTACTAAAATTTCAACTATGAAAAATGAAAACACCCTACTAATCTGTCATGATTGCTACACAGTAAAAGTGGGGTATATGAGAAGGTGCAACGCACACCACTATCCTCGAGCACAATCATCCACAACACCAATTAAAATGAAAGTTACTTTTTTTTGTTATCACAAAAGAACATCTTCCATTTCATGAAAATGTACATTGAGCTCTTCACTCTTGTCATCTAGTATGCATATAACATCAACATACCCAGTGCCTCAAAAGGCTCCCGCTCATTCGGGGTGAGGGGGGTCGGATGTACGCAGCCTAACCCCTATGTTTAAAAACATAAAGCGGTTGTTTCCAGACTAGTATGCATATAACATGAACATACATATGGTAGTTACATTATCTAAAAGATATACTACATGAGGCAGTAACTTCATGTTTCGTCTAGCTCCACCAACACTAACAATTGTTTCGCACAAAAGCTTTCTTCCTTCCACTAATAACTCTAGCACTTACAATTTAGTTACATCAATGTCCATGATTACAAGTCATTCTTCCCTAGTCTTGATAAGTCTCATGAAAGACTTCTTAATATCTTAATGCAAACAAAAGAAATAGAACCATGGCGTCAAGAGACCTAAGATTTTATTCTTACAGGGATTAGCTATCATTCTCCCCTATATTTCATTTTGTTTCTTGATTGAGAAAACATTTCAGATAGTCAAATAAATAGTTGCATTAATGATAAAATATTTCTTGAATGTGTTAAGGTCACACTTGGTTTCTCAACTTTGACAAACCATGAAATCTAAAAACTCAGATAGTTAATATTTGGTACATAGTTTACAAGACACAAGATTACAACATCGTCGATAATGAGTTATGACTACAACAATACTGTTACAAAAAAATGAATAACACTGTTTTCAGCTCCGTTTAGGATAAAATATAAAAGAAAATGGAAACTTAAAACTTTGCACCTTTATCTAACCATAGATAGAATAGGGCTCTCATCTTTTTCCCAATAAAGTAATATTTATGTTTCTGGAATGTTCGGGCATCACAAAGCCTACATATAAGAGTTGTGTACCAAAAACCTCCAAAGGATATGATTCTAAACAAAAGACACCCAAGCTTTTGTACATAAGGGAACCTAGTGTAACTATTGGGATAAGAGGCTAATCTCAATTTTCCAACATTCATCTCTACCCCTTCAGAAGCACTCCTAATACTCCCTTCAGAAGCACTCCTAATACTTGAATTAAATGTTCACATAAGAGCTAATGGGGCCACATACCAACCTATGCGCCTTCTCTTCCATATGCCACATTCCAATTGAAATTACCTTCATAAAATCTGACATATATTCCCTTGTTGTTTAGTGACAAGGACAGATTAAATGTAAGTAACAAGGAAAACCATCAAAATTAGATATTAAATCAGACATCTACTCTTGTTACATGGTTCATAGTTCCTTATTAAGTTTCACTTTAAAGGGGTTTAATATTGAATGCCCTCTAATCCTGGCAAAGGCTATGCTTAGTGTTATTGGTGCATTCGCGTTGCATAATGTCCTTGACGCTCCTTATCCTACTCTATCTAGAGGGACATCACATTCCCTGAAAATAACAAAAACTACAACCAAATAACTATCACAAAAAGAAATTATTTCATGAAAATATCCAAAAAAACATGAAAATGTCACGCCCTGGGAGGGTACCCTAGATGAAATCGACACTTAGAGACTATTGTTAGTCCCCAAACGAACCATTTGGCCTTGTCACATTCATTCAATCAATAAACTCTACTAATCAACAAAAGACAAGAGAAAAGTAAATGGGCACATCTCATCATCTAGTCTCAATGGTATATCAAATATATAAAGGCTAGTAGAAAGAACTAACTCACAATCTTAACAATCAACATTCGATTCTAGTCTATAAATCCTTTATCACTATCAATCGGTGCCAATGATAGACCCATGGCTACCTCAACTTAAAAAATAAAACTACTCTAAAATTCTGACTCTAAAGCATGATGAAATAAAGATAATGAATCCTTTGAAGTTAGGGAGGCTCACCACTTAGCTGAACATCTCATATCATCAACGATGCGCCTGTTGACAATCTTTAAATCTTTTATCTGCATAATGAAATGATGCAGCGCCGAGTGACGTCAGCACATAGAATGTACGGTATGTAAAATAGTTGAATGAAATAGAAATAGTTAGAGTAATATGGAAAAACATCATCTTAGGAAAATGAACAACATGTCAAATGTCTATTTAAAGTAAGAATAAAGAGTAGACAAGTGAATCATCAACCAATCAAACCTCATCAATCAAATCAGACTCATCTTAAGAGAACTCAACTCAACTCATCTCATCACATCTCACCTAATCTCGACTCAAAGTGCTCAAGATAGGAAGTTTCTGAGAGTTTCTCTTATCCAACAACAATCACTTATGAGCCAGTGATTGTACAACAAGTCGTCGTTGTTGTCACAGTCATTCTGTACTTGCTAGGTAAGGAATGAATCGAATACCTAGGGACCACTTACAAATCTAACAAGTTCTCTATTTTCTCAAGGACTCTGTCAAGAGGGATCCACAACATATTGTAATGTGATGGTCCTAATCCTCACCTACACTTGCTTAGGTAGTTTGACGAGTATGAGTTGGACAAACTCTTACTCTTTCAGTTTTCAATACTCCTCCTAAGACCCAATGCTCAAAAGACAATTAATCCAATCAAATCATCTCAATCAACTCATCTCAAATCAGCGTCATGGAGGCACTCATCATCAATCAGTGTCATAGGGACTCTTATCATCTCATCAATCAACATCTCAATTAATAAACCAAGGCTTAGAACAATTATTAAGAAAAATTCGAATAGACAAATCATTAAAGTTCATTTATGGAGACTCACGGGACTATCACGCTCTATCAACTCATCATCTCATCACTCTCACAATCACAATCGACATTCTCAATCGACATTCTCAATCAAGGCTCTAGACTCAATCCCTTTCTTCTTTCATGCATGCTTTCAAAAGTTAACACATAAGGTTTATACATTATCTTAACAAAAGTATTCAATTCAAGAAAAAAATTTATGATGATCATCAACATATGAAAATACATGTAAGTATATAGTTTTAGAAAATAATCAAGCATCATGTATGCAGACTCATGAACTTTCAATTCCCTTCTAAGACCATTTATAGGGCACATGAGAGAACAATCTCATATTTTTTTAATTTAGCCTTACATACTGTCACACCCCGAGTTCACACCCTAGGCATGGTCGGCACCCAGAATCATTTTTGGTCCCAAGTAAACTACATGGCCTGACTACTTTACATAGCGGAAGACATAAATGATAAATGGAAGGCTTGAACAATATAAACTAAAGATACTGCAATATCTGAATAAACTGAATAATAGAAGTGTCTCCATAGTAACAGAAAACAAGAATTGAAACACCTGTCATATAGTCCATGGAACCTCTAACTTGAATAATCTGAATCAACTACCGAGACACGCCTATGGTAGCCACAACTGAAAGAAATACTAAAGATAAAACATAAATAATGACTTCAAAGCCTCTGACTAAGAAGAGGCCTCACCAATAGTTGGATTAATGGCTAGTCCTCAATGGAGCATCTGCTAAGGAACTCTGTCACCTGCGTCTGCATCATAAAATGATGCAAGCCCAATAGATGCCAGTACATACAATGTCTGATATGTAAAATGGCTAAAACAAAAACTCAGGATAAGGTACTATGCTCAAAGTAACTAAAACATGTCTCAAAATAAGATAACAAAGTAATAAACACAGTAAAAGCTAAAAATAGGACATATATTGAAAGTTTGTATGTAAAAACTAGCTTGCTTTAACTTGGGGAGTTTCACTAACCAACAACCATCACTATGATCTTTGTGATGATACAGTGTTTTGTCCATACTGCCAGAGCCATCTCATACTTAGCGGGGGTAAGGAATGAAAACTAGGGGAGTGGATCCTTCCCAAAACTAGGTCATCGCAGTGGCAAGGAGGAGTTGTACTTTTGGTACAATCAATCCTACGCTGCTTACGTGGTTTATGAGTTCAAGTTATTATTACTCTCACTCACATCAGTGCTCAATACTACTCCCAAAAATTACTTTTATAATGTTCATAGTTAAAAGAGTAGTCTTGCTCAAAGTTTTACTTTCTTCTCTTTGGGACTTAGCCCAACTTTACTTTTTCTTAAACTTTTCGCAACTCATCTCTTCTCTCTAACTGAATTTGTATCAATACAGTGGGTCTCAAAACATAACTTTATTACTTGAGCTATCTCAAAACAAAAATATGAATATAATAGCTTTTCGTGAAATATATATAAGGTTTTCATAAGTACAACAATAACTGTAAATTTTTTCTCAATAGCTTAACTTAGTACTAAAATTAGTAATGGCCATGATTTTTATCAAGAGAAATGCATGAACAAGTATTTTGATGAAATCAAATGGTAGTGGAGAAAAACTAGTTTCAACTCATAAGCTTGGATCTTAGGTAGTGATTTGTAGTCAAAGATAATAAAATACATGTAGGATAAGTTTGGAGGGCCTTACATACCAGGGGAATTAGTCTCTTAGAAGAATTGAAGAAGATCCTTGAAATCCCTAGCTTTTTCCCTTTGAAACTATGTTTTGAGTTTTTGAAGCATTTGAACATTTATGATATGAAAAATTTCATTCTAGAGGTTTATTTAGGTTAAAACTGACAATATTGGGATTAAAAGTGTGAGAAAAGTCAAAAATACCCCGCTTTAAAATTGTAGGTCAAGTCATCTATGAGACCCTCTACGACCCCTGGAAGCTTCTACGGCTCGTTGGTGACCTTTCATAAACTTTTGGACAAATTTTGGGGTCTCTGGAACTTTCTACGAGCCTCATTCTATGACTTGTAGAATGCTCTACGACACGTAGATGGGTCCGTAAAGTTTGTGGATGAAAAATTAAAGTTTATGACTTTTTTATGAGGTAACAACATGAGTCCTACTCTAATTTATGACTCGTAAAGGGGTCTCTTATTCCAACTCTGCACTGACAATCTTCAGTAAAGAAGCCATAACTTTTTGACTCCAAACTCTAAATAAGGCGAAATCAATTACGTCGGAAAGCTAATATAAAGATATCTTATTTGGTATATCATAGGACTTCTAATTATGTGTGTGTTAAGAGTTATGATCAATTAAAGTTGACCCTTGCATAATCCAAGACTAGAAGCTCATCTTATAGGAACTTGTTAAATCTGACTAAGCACTAGAGTTCTCTTATGACCTTAATACACTTACCACATATAAGAGTGATGCTTAAAACATAGGTACTTATGAGGATAAAGTTATGGGGTGTCACAATATCTCCCCCTTGGGATCATTCATCTTCGAATGAAGGTGAAACAAAATATATGCATGCTTGCTACACATAAACTAGTTTACCAATAAGAAGCTATCCTAACATCTTATTACTCATACTTATAGATGTATCTCAACTCAATGATAAGAATAAGGAAAATTATCTTCATGCTCATCATTGGAAGGTACGAATAGGTGAGGATATCTAGCTTTCTTATCTTCCTCAGCTTGCCAAGTGGGTTCCTCAATGAGCTGGCTCCTCCACAACACTTTAACTGAAGCAATTTCCTTGGTCCTCAATTTATGAAGTTATTGATCTTGTATCTGAAATGGTATCTCTTTATATGTCAAGCTGTCTTTGACTCCAATACTTTCTAAAGACACAACCAGTGCAGGATCTTCCAAACACTTCTTAAGCATACAAATGTGGAATACTGGATGAAATTGCAGCTAATTCTTGTGGCAATTCCAATTCATATGCCACATTACCAATCCTCCTAATAATTTGGTACGGGCCAACATATCAAGGACTGAGTTTCCCCCTTTTTCCAAATCTCATAACTCCCTTCATCTGTAAAACCTTTAGGTACACCCAATCACCTACCTCAAATTCCAAATCTCTCCTTCTAACATCAACATAAGACTTTTGTCAGCTTTCGGCTGTCTTTAGTATTTCTTGAATAACTTTCATCCCCTCCATAGCCATGGACTAATTTAGGTCCTATCAATCCTATCTCATCAACTTCAGATGACCTAATAGGCGATCTACACCTCCTCCCACAAAGGGCCTCATATGGTGCCATTTGTATGCTAGCTTGGAAACTGTTGTTATAGGAGAATTCAATCAAGGGTAAGTGATCATTGCAGTTACCTTTAAATTTTATAACACATTCCCTCAATATATCCTCAAGATTCTGTATGGTCAGCTCTGCTTGCCCATCTGTCTAGGGATGGAAGGTTATGCTAAGATTTACCTTCGTGCCAAGCCCTTTCTGAAAGGACTTCCAAAATTGCACTATGATCTGGGCCTCTCTGTCTGAAATAATGGATATAGGGACCCATGCAATCTATAAATCTCCTTAATGTAAATTCTGGCATAGTCCTCAGCTGTATCAGTCGTCTTGACAAGTAGAAAGTGAGCTGACTTGGTCATTCTGTCTACTATTATCCATATCAAGTCATCTTGTCTATGAGATTAAGGTAAACCTATTATGAGGTCCATATTGATCATCTCCCACTTCCACTCTGGGATTTCAATATTTTGGACAACACCACAAGGCCTATGGTGCACTACCTTAACTTGCTGGAAATTCGGGCATCTGGACACGAGCTCTGCGATGTCCTTCTTCATGCCACCCCACCAATAAGCCTTTCATATACCTCGATACATTTTTGTTGCACCTTAGTGAATAGAGTATCAAGCATTTTGAGCCTCAGCTAGAATCCTGTCACTAAGGCCATTAATACTCGGTATACACAATCTGCCTTGGTATCTCACGACTTCATCTCCCCCTTTTGCAAACACTAATACTTTTTGTTTCTGAACATCCTCTTTCAACTGAAGGAGGATAGGATCCTGATCTTGCTTTTCTTTCATCTCCATCATAAAGAATGACTCTGCCCCACTTTTGATAATTGCACCTCCTTCGCTAAGATCTCTAATTTGTACTCCCAAGTGTGCAAGTCTATGCATCTCCTTAGCTAGTTCTTTGTTTCCCTACTCAATATGTGTCATGCTCCATATGGTCAACCTGCTAAGAGCATCAGAAACTACATTAGCTTTACCTAGGTGATGGAGGATGCTCATGTCATAGTCCTTCAACAGTTCCAACCATCTCTGCCTCAAGTGCAAATCTTTTTGGCTGAATACATACTGCAAGCATTTATGGTCCCTGAATATGTCTATATTCCCCCCATAAAGATAGTGTCTCCAGATTTTTAGAGCAAACACCATAGCAGCAAGCTCCAGCTCATGAGTTAGGTAGTTCTCTCATGAGTCTTAAGCTGTCTGGAGGCATATGTTATCACCTTGCCTCTATGAATCAATATGTATCCTAATCCCACTCTGGAAGCATTACAGTATACCACAAAGTCATCATCCCCCTGGGGTAAGGATAAGACCGAGGCTATATTCAGCCTAGTTTTCAACTCTTTGAAGCTCGTCTCATAATCCTCATACCACATGAACGTAACCTTTTTTTGAGTTAGGTTAGTCAAGGGAACTGAGATAGAAGAATATCATTCTACAAAACACCTATATTAGTCTGCCAAACCCAAGAAACTCTATATCTCTATTGGAGTTGTGGGACTTGGCCAATTCTTTACTGCCTCAATCTTTTGGGAATCAACTTGAACGCCTTCACCACAAACATTATGACCCAAAAAGACCACAGATGCTAACTAGAACTCACATTTGAAGAAATTGGCATAAAATTGCTGGTCCTTGAGGGTCTGAAGGATTAATCTAAGATGGTTGGCATGCTCCTCCTCATTACGAGAGCACATCAGGATGTCATCTATGAACACAATTATGAATATATCTAGGTATGGTCTCAACACCCTATTCATAAGATCCATGAAAGTCGCTAGTGCATTTACCAGTCCAAATGACATGACCAAGAACTCATAATGACTACAATGGGTTCTGAAAGTTATTTTAGAGATGTCACTTTCTCTAACTTTAAGCTGATAGTACCTAGATCTGAGGTCTATTTTGGAGAAAAAAATAGCAACCTAGAGTTGGTCAAATAGGTCATCAATACTGGAAAGAGGATACTTATTCTGCATGGTGACCTTATTTAACTGATGGTAATCTATGCACATCCTAAGAGAACCATCCTTTTTACGCACGAAGAGGATTGGAGCACCCCAAGGTAAGAAACTTTTTCTAATGGAACCCTTAACTGAAAGGACTTTCAGGTGTATTTTCCACTCTTTTAACTCTGATGGAGCTATATGGTACGGAGGAATAGATGCTGGCTGAGTATCTAGGAGGATATCTATCCCAAATTATATATCCCTTTCAAGAGTGACTCCTAGTAAATCATCAGGAAAGACTTTTGGAACTCATTCACGACTGGAACAGATTGGAGAGAGGGTGCCTCGACATAGAATCTTTGACTCTGACGAGATTTTATATACACCCATTGGAAATTAACTTTCTGGCTTTGAGATATAAGACAAATTTACCCTTAAGAAAAACTAAGCTATTTCTCCACTCTAAGACTAGCTCATTAGGAAACTAAAACTCGACCACTCTAGTTCTGCAGTTTATTGAGGCATGACAAGCATGAAGCCAGTCCATGCCTAGAATGACGTCAAAATATACCATGTCTAACTCAACTAGGTCAGCTAAGTTATCTTTATGATAAACTGACACAAGACAACTCCTATAGATTCTTTAAGCTATAATAGCTTCTCTAGTAAGAGTGGAAACACTAATAGGCTCAAGAAGACATTCTAGACTGATCCCAAACTTCATAGCTACATAACGAGTCATAAATGACAATATGGCACCTGGGTCTAATAATGCATAGACATCATAAGTAAAGACTTTGAGCATACCAATAACCATATCTAGTGAGTTCTCCTGCTCCTGCTGGTGGCCATGGCATATAAACGATTTGTGCCTCCCCTGTAGTAGATGTAGGACCCCTCTGAACTGACCTATCTTGTGGCACTGAAGAAACTGAGTGAGACTTATTATCCCTGTTGTTCTGCCTCCCCATAGGACAATTCTTCAAAAAGTGTCCCACTTAACCACACTTGAAACAACCCTTTGTGCCCACCAGGCACTCTCCTAGATGAGTTCTGCCATAGTTACCACAAACTTGATAACGAGTCGACCCATGAGCTATATTCCACTGTGACTGGTTGCCCTGAAACATACGATTCTGTAATCCATGTTATTCTTGATCCTTGGTGCAGGTGCACTAGCAAATGAAGGTGTTGGTCTAGATATCAAAGGCTGAAAGGATGAATAATTGGTACTTCTAGCTCCCCTCTTGCTTGTCTCTTAGCCTGATGTCTTGGACCTTTTGCTTCTGAACTCCTCCCTATCCCACATTTTTTCCTTCCCTCCTTGCTGCACATAAGTCATCAAGCGAGCAATGTCCAAATGCCCAATCAGCATGGCAT
>JAPFFP010044743.1:0-34785 GCA_026153255.1 Solanum medicagineum | reverse complement strand
GATGGACTTGGGCTGCCTACTTTCCAACTTTCACTTACTTAGTTTTGGGCCCAATTTGCTAGGTGTGTTGTGATGTCCTTGGGCCCTTTTTATTATACTTCTTGGGCTGAAAACGTTGCCCATTTGTGATGCCAAAACATGGGCCAAAGTTACACCCTTAACACAGACTTTATTTATAATCGAACTTAGACAAATTCGACGTCGAGCCTCGTCTCCGTTTAACTAACAAATATAAGCTTAAGCAAGTAGGTGACTCACCTGTTAGCTTGTAAGTACTACAAGCACCTCGATTCTCTTACTTCATTTAAGGTCGTAATCTCCTCATTTCAACACAAAACATGTATACCCTCGATCCCCTTAAGCGTTAGACGCACATATAGCCCATCAACACGAGATTCAAGTACTTTTAAAAGTTAGCGTCAATTTGTCCCAACTATGTCATGTTTCATTTGCATTGTACTAGTATTGTAAGGTGTGGGGTGTTACAATTTTATCATCATTTCATCATCATATCATTATTATATAGTCATTCAACTCATAATACATGCATTGGATCTTCAATTCCTCAAGAAACCATAATTGGACATTTTATCAAACACTTAGAGGGTGTGTAATGCTAGTGTAAGACCATGCAATTCAAGAGGGAAATCCTACTAGATAATTCAATGTAATGCCTTCAACAGATACTTGTTAAAACCCTCAAGCAATATACATCAAAGCCCTTCATCAAATCTTATAATAGATCTTGGTTTCATAGCCCAAAACATAGCAAAACAATCACAATTTCATAAGCCCCAACATAGTGTGCAGTGATTTTCATAATAAATAAGACCTATGAGTAAATCATCTTTAAATCATGCAAATTTAAGTAAAAAGGAGCTTGGGTATAATGGATGAAAGGAACGCATGAAAGAAACCCACATATCGTAGCTTTGGAGATGAACTTGATGAAGATTGGAGATGGAGACTTGAAGCTTCAGTGCAATCCTTAAGAATCTGGAAATGGTTTTGAAACATGAGTTTAGGAGTAAAATATTTGGCTAAGTGTTTGAATGAGTATTGGGGAATGTTTAGAATGATATGAGGGTGAAAAATGGCTAAGGTACTTTCATGTTTGGGAATACTTAGGCCCAAGACTTAAAAGTCTTAGACCGAAGTCAAAACTGGGCAAAAATTAACACTAGTGCGTGTCCTTGGTGCGTCGCGCCAGGGGCGCGAAAATCCCACTGGAAATTGTCACTTGAATAAATGAAATTGCTAAATCATTTTCTCTTAAATTGGGGTTACACCTGAACAAGAATATGAAGTCAGATTTTTGATATCGTGCACGGATTTTTAGATATATAGAAATTATGATTCTGGACACTTTCGAGGCACATTTTCAGGCACTTTTTGGGGTCGTTACAATATCTCCCACTTGGAAACATTCGTCCCCAAATGTCAAAGAGATGTATGTGAGAGACATAAACATGAAAATTTCAGCCCACATAGAGATGCAACAATGCACTTAAACATCATTTCAAAAATCTAATCATAAATGTAAAATCATCACGAACTTGTCAATTTAAACATAAACATATGCAATGACATGAGGGCTGAACTTAAGAGTTGAGGTCATATAAAGGACTTAGATCAATACCTTAAGCTTGAATGGAGCAAAAAAGGTAAGGATATCACTTTTGCATGTCCGCCTCGGCTTCCCAAATTGCACTTCCAACTTGCTGATTTCTCCAAAGGACCTTAACAGAAGCCACCTCTTTGTTTCTCAACCTCTTCACTTGCCTATCCAAAATCTAAACCAGAACTTCTTCATATGTCAAATTGTCTTCAACCACACCCACAACATCAAGAGGCACAATAGCATTCAGATCACCCACACATTTCCTCAATATGGACACATAAAACACCAGATGAACCAAATCCATTTCTCTAGGCAATTCCAACTCCAAAGCTACCTTGCCAACCATTCTCATAACCCTATAGAGGCCTACATATCTTGGGCTCAACTTGCCCTTCTTACCAAAATGGACCACATCCTTCATGGGTGGCACCTTTAGACCCAATTATCAACCTTGAATTCAAGGTCATTTCTCCTTACATTGGCATAAGACTTTTGACGACTTTGGGCCGTCTTCATTCTTTCCCTAATCATGCTAACCTTCTTAAGAGCTTCCATAACCAGATCTGGTCCTAATAAGATCACCTCACCAACCTCAAACCAACCCACCGTTGAGATATGACGTCTACCATAGAGAGTCTCAAAAAGAGCCATACCGATGCTAGAATGATAGTTGTTGTTGTAGGCAAACTCAATCAATAGGAGATGATAATCCTAATAACCTTTAAGATCCAACACACAAGATCTAAGCATATCCTCAAAGGTTTGGATGGTCCTTTTGTCTTGACAATCCGGTAAAGGGTGGAAGGCCGTAGAAATCTTAACTCTAGTACCAAGACCCCTTTGGAAAGATCTCCAAATATGTGAAGTAAATTGAGCTCCACGATCCGATGCAATCTCATGCAAATGGATAAAGGAACCACATGCAATCTCACCAATTCATGGATGTACAACCTAGCATACTCTTCAGCCCATATGTGGTCTTAATCGGTAGAAAGTAAGCCGATTTCGTCATCCGATCAACCACAACTCAAATGGAGTCAAAACCTTTTCTAGTCTTGGGGAACCCAACCACAAAATCCATATTAATCACTTCCCACTTCCAAGATGGAATCTCTCTGTCTTGGGTTAGGCCACCAAGCCTTTGATGTTCAGCTTTGACTTGTTGACAACTATGGCAACCGGAAACAAATTTGCAATGTCCCTCTTCATGTCTCCCCACCAATACACCTCCCTCAAATCTCTACACATTTTAGTAGAACTGGGGTCAATAGACTAAGGAAAATTATGGGCCTCATCAAGGATCCTTTCTATCGAATCATCAACATATGGTACACACAACCTAACTTGGTACCTAAGGGCATCATCTCGCCCTTGGGTGAAAACCCCCACCTTGCCCTCTTTCACCAAGGCCTTCAATTCTTACAAGGAGGGATCAAGATCTTGTTTAGCTTTCACCTCCTCAATCAATGAGGATTTAGAACCATCAACCACAACAATACCACCATTACCAACCTCCTCCAATCTAACCCCCAATCTAGCCAACCGATGCACTTCCCTAGCCATCTCCTTGTCACCAACATCAACATGAGTTAGGTTACCCATGACACTCTACTTGAGGTATACGCCACCATATTTGCCTTATCGGGATGGTTATGCACACTTATATCATAATCCTTTAGAAGTTCTAGCCACCTTCTTTGTCTCAAGTTGATATCTTTTTGAGTGAAGACGTATTGGAGGCTCTTATGATCGGTGAACACATCCACATGAACCCCATACAAATAATGTCGCCATATTTTCAAAGAAAATGCTGTTGTAGCCAATTCAAGATCATGGGTAGGGTATTTCTTTTCATGAACTTTGAGTTGCCTATAGGCATAGGCTATCACCTTACCATTTTACATTGGCACATAACCCAAACCAACTCTAGAAGCATCACAATACATCATAAATCCCTCAAGCCCATCCGGTAGTGATAATATAAGAGTGGACACAAGTTTATCTTTCAAGGTTTGGAAGCTCCTCTCACATTCATCGGTCCACACAAACTTAGCCTTCTTTTGAGTCAATTTTGTCATAGGGGAAGCAATAGAACCCATTCAAAAACCTCTGATAATAGCCTGCTAAGCCCAAGAAGCTCCTAATATCCAACGGGGCCAATGATCTAGGCCAATTTCTAATCACATCGGTCTTCTTAGGATCAACCTTAATACCATCCCCCGACATCACATATCCTAGGAAGGCAACCTCCCTAAACGAAAATTCACACTTTTTATATTTAGCATACAATTTCTCCTCCCTCAATCTTTGCAACACAACCCTCAAATGAGCCCAATGCTACTCCTCACCACGAGAATAGATCGAAATATCATCAATGAAGACCACAACAAGGGAATCAAGGTAGGGTTTAAAGACCCTATTCATTAGGTCCATAAAGATGGCTAGTGCATTGCTCAACCCAAAAGACATCACAACAAACTCATAATGCCCATATCTAGTCCGGAAGGCTATCTTGGGAATATCACACTCCCTCACCTTCAATTGATGATACCCGGAATGAAGATCAATCTTAGAGAAATAGCTATCCCCTTGCAATTGGTCAAACAAATCATCGATTCTTGGAAAAGGATATCTATTCTTGATCGTGAATTGATTCTTGGAAAAGGATATCTACTCTTGATCGTGACCCTATTGAGTTGCCGGTAGTCAATACACATCCTAAGGGACCCATCCTTCATTTTTAACAAATAACACCGGTGTACCCTAAGGTGATTGGCTGGGCCTCATGAACCCCTTCTCTAACAAGTCCCTCAATTGCTCCTTCAACTCTGCCGGGGCCATATGTTAAGGGGGAATAGAAATGGGTTGAGTATCGGGGAGGAGGTCTATGCCAACGTCTATTTCCCTTTCGGGAGGAACACCCAGAAGGTCATTTGGGAAAACATCAAGGAACTCATTTACAATCGGAACCGACTCTATAGGAAGAACTTTAGACTCAACATCCCTAACCCTCACAAGATGGTAAAGACACCCCTTGGAGATCAACTTACGGGCTTTTATGCAAGAGATTAATCTACCCTTGACCACCACATCTTTTCTCTCCCACTTAAGGGCGGGTTCATTTGGGAATTGGAATTTGACCCTATGGTTTCTACAATCAATAGAAGCATAGCACGCATGCAACCAATCCATCCCAAGAATAATATCAAAATCAACTATGTCTAACTCAACAAGATCGCAAGGCAATATTTTATGCAAGATGCATATAGGACAACTTCTATAAAATTTTCTAGAAACAATAGATGCACCAATAGGAGTAGACACCTCATATGACTCATGCAACAACTCGGGGTCAATATGAAACTTTTGGCAACAAAGGGGGTAACAAAAGAAAGAGTGGCACCCGGATCAATCAATGCATACACATCAAAGTCAAAGATTTTTAACATACCGGTAATGACATTGGGGACCTGATCCATCCTTTGCCTCCCATGCAAAGCATAAAACCAATTGTGCCTTGGGGCTCCATCTTGTTGGTCACCTCTCCCCAAAGAAACCGCATTAGTACTTTGTGGACGAACCTCTTTTCCTTTGTTGCGATTTCGAGGGTAATCCACCTTTGTATGACCCACTTCCCCACAAACAAAGCATGCATTAGTATCTCTCAAGCATGGACCCTTATGACCCTTACCATACCTAGGACACACGTCATTAGGAACCACAACACCAACACCATAGGTCCTTGGGAGGTCATTGGAAAATCTCCTATTAGAAGCATGATAGGACCCTTGACCTTGGTGGATCTGGCCACCTTTTTGGAACCTACCTGCGAAACGGTCCCTCTTAGCCTCATGACCCCTCCTCTTCCTCAATTTCTCCCTTTCCATTTGCTCACATAGGTCAAACGTGACAAGTCCATGTCACTAATCAACATGGCGAACCTTTACTCCTCACTAACCAAGTCGGACACACCCATCACAAATATGTTCATCCTAGATCTTGGGTTGGCCACTAAATATGGAGCATATTTCGAAAGTTGGTTGAATTTGAGGGCATACTCCCTCACACTTATGGACCCTTATCTCAAATTCATAAATTTCACCAACTTAGCTTCCTTAAGTTCAAGGGAGAAGAACCAATTAAGGAAGGCCACCTTGAACTCCTCCCAAAGTACCACATAGTTGACTTCCTTTTCCTCTTTCCATTGGTTGTACTATATTTGTGCTACCACTTTGAGTTGGTAAGCCACCAACTCCGCCTTATCCTCCGACCTCACACCCATAATAGACAAAATCTTGTAAACTTCATCAATAAATTCTTGAGGGTCGTCACTTATCTTTGACCCATTGAATTCCAAGGGATTCATTCTCATGAAGTCTCTCACCCGAGAGGTCGGTGTAGGAGCAAGAGGGGCTTGGGCCCCTTGATTGGCTTGATTAGCCACCACTTGTGTAGGCAAGGTGAGAGCATCCCTAAGCTCTCCATTGGCCGGTTGCTCCTCGGGCGTGTAGGCTCATCTTTCCCTCGTGTTAGGCATGATCTAGTATAGCAAGGAACAAGCTTTAGGTGAGAAAAGCTTACTTCAACTCTATAGCACGACTTAGGACATGAAGAAGAGAAACACTTCCTGAAATGTCTTATAGCCTCCTAATCATAGTTGTAGTGCACAACCCAATCATGAATATGACTCTAATCAACCGCGGTGAGTTAGACTCCAAGGATCTACCGACCTAGTGCTCTGATACCATCTTTGTCATGACCCAAGCCTAGGCCTAGACGTGACCGACAAATGGAGAAACCGAAGGAACCCCAAACAAGCTTCATACCATATCATTACACATCCTTGGTCACAGAAGCAATTAAAATGACAATGAGAAACAATGATAAACAAGGAAATTGGGACTAAGGATAAACTTTCATATCATAACATCAAGAAACAAGAGAGTCAAGACTCATTCCATAGATACATTTCATGTCCAAAAACACCTCTACTATATAGATAAGAGCGAGGGCCAAGACAAGCAACCGGGCTCACCCTCATAGTCAATACATAACCAAAAGAAAGATAGTCTTAATACATAGCAAGAGATCATAAGCAATATCCCCGAAATGGAGGACTCACCAACAACCTTGTAGGACAATCGAGCTAGCCACGTGGAGGAAGAGGATGATTTAGCGGTGCTCCGGTTCCTACATGGGGATATCATGTAGGCATAGAGTATGCGTTATTACGTTTGAATGTATGCAGGATGCAATGCAACAATAGATAGGCAACATAGGCAAAATATATAATTTTAACCAATGAGTAGCATACTAACAATATGACATGTATGAATGATACTTGAAGTAAAACATGTTTATATTGAACATAACATATGTGTAAGAAGATACCATTAAACTATTGGTGGATCATCACACCCTATCACCCTTGGTGATTGAGGTACAAACCCGGTCAATAGGTTGGTGGATCGTCGCACCCTACCACCTGTGGTGCTGGAGTACAAAACTCCCGATAGGTTGTGGGTACAAACCCCCAACAAGGTTAATGGATAGTCGCACCCTACCACCCGTGGTGCTGGAGTACAAACCCCCTGAGAGGTTATCAAGGTACGAACTCCTTGATAAGGTTACTTGGCGCGCAACCCTCGAGTAGGGCACGGTCACATTCCAACACTACATAGAGAATACCGTATACATACATTCATTTCATCATCATTTCATCATCATATCATCATCATATAGTCATTCAAATAATAGGACATGCATTGTACCTTCAATTCTTCAAGAAACCATAATTGGACATTTATCAAGCACTTAGAGGGTGTGTAGTGCTAGTGTAAAACCATGCAATTCAAGAGGAAAATCATGATAGAAAATTTAATGTAAAGCCTTCAACAGATACTTGGTAATACCCTCAAGTAATATACATCAAAATCCTTCATCAAATCTTATAATAGATCTTGGTTTCATATCCCAAAACATAGCAAAACAGTCACAATTTCACAAACCCCAACATAGTGCAGTGATTTTCATAATAAATAAGAACCATGAGTAAATTATCTTTAAATCATGCAAATTTAAATAAAAGGGAGCTTGGGTATCATGGGTGAAAGGAACCCATGAAAGAAACCCACATATCTTAGCTTTGGAGATGAACTTGATGAAGATTGGAGATGGAGACTTGAAGATTGAGTGCAATCCTCAAGAACCCGGAAATTATTTTGAGACTTGAGTTTACCAGTAAAATATTTGGCTAAGTCTTTGGATGAGTATCGGGGAATATTTAGAATTATATGAGGGAGAAAAATGGATAAGTAGAGGTATTTTCATGTTTGGAAACACTTAGGCCCAAGACTTAAAAGTCTTGGACCAAAGTCAAAACTGGGCCAAAATTAACACTAGTGCGCGCACTTGGCACGTCGCGCCAGGGGCGCGAAAGGCTCACTGAAAATCATCACTTGGAAAAATGAAATTGCTAATATTTTGCTCTTAAATTAGGATTAGACCCATCTTCCACTCAAAATGACTCCTGAACAAGATAAGAAGTCGAACTTTCGATATCGCGCACGGATTTTGAGATATGTGAAAATTATGATTTTGGGCACTTCTGAGGCACATTTTCGGGTCGTTACAATCTCATCTCATCTCGACTCAGAGTTCTCAGTTTGGAAACTTTTGGAGAGTTTCTCTTATTTGACAACAATCACTTATGAGCCAGTGATTGTACAACAGTCTCGTTGATGTTGCCGCAGCTGTTCTGCACTTACTAGGTAAGGAAGGAATTGAAACCGTAATGGACAAGTCTAAATGGAGAAAATAATCTATAAGTCCTCTATTGGTTTCAGGGACTTCTAATCAAAGGGAATCTTAATGTAATGTGATTGATGATCCTGAGGCACATTTTCGGGTCGTTACAATCGCACCTCATCTCGACTCAAAGTTCTCAGTTTGGAAACTTTTGGAGAGTTTCACTTATTTGACAACAATCTCTTATGAGCCAGTGACTGTACAACAGTCTCGCTGATGTTGCCGCAGCTGTTCAGCACTTTCTAGGTAAGGAAGGAATTGAAACCATAATGGACAAGTCTAAATGGAGAAAACAATCTATAAGTCCTCTATTGGTTTCAGGGACTTCTAATCAAAGGGAATCTCAATGTAATGTGATTGATGGTCCTAATCTTCACCTACTACATAGTTTAACAAGTTTGAGTTGGATTAACTCTTACTCTTTCAGTGCTCAATACTCTTCCCATGAATCAATGTTCATAAAATAATCCATCCAATCAAACAATCTCAATCAAATTATCTCAATTAGCCTCGTTGAGGCACCAACTTTCAATCAGTCTTATAAAGACTCTAATTATCTCATCAATTAACATCTCAATCAATAGCTCAAGGCTTAGAAAAATCATTAAGGAACAAATCGAATAGAAAATTCATTAGAGTTTATTTGGGTATACCCATGGACCATCAAGTACTATCAACCTATCATCATTCTCACATTCACTATCACAATCACTATCAACATTCTCAATGAAAGCTCTAGACTCAATCGCTATCTTCGTCCATGAAATATTCATGAAATAATGAGTAGGTTTTATGCAATAATTCATGAAAAAATATCCAATTCAAGAAAAAAAAATTATGATGATCATCAACATACAAAAATACATGTAGTAATATAATTTTTCAAGAATTAATCAAGAATTATGCATGTAAACTCATGAACTTTCAAATCTCTTCTACGACCATCTATGGGGAACATGAGAGAACAATCTCATACTTTTAGTTTATCCTTACATACCTGGGATGAAGCTATCAACAATCAACCCCAAGAATTGCCTTTGAATTCTTCAATCTACACTTCCCTCTTCTTCTCTCTCAAGCCCTAGTCTTTCAAGTGTTTAGAAAAGGACTTAGTATGGGATTTTAGATCCTATATATATCAAAACGACCTAATTTGATCGTGTTTTGAGTTTAGCAGGGGTTAGGAATTGACCAAAATACCCCTTAAATCAAACGAAAAACTTTCAACCGGAAAATATGGACTGGGCATGCACATGTACATTTTTTTTCCCAAAAATTTTCAGAATGGCTTTTCAATCCCCATTGAAAAAATTAAAAAAATATAAGGCAGATCCGTGTCCCAGGCGAGTCACGCCTTAGGCGCGCATATCCTTTGGAAATCATTTTGGTTCAAAAAATTATTTTTTGATATGATGGCTTTAAAATTCGAATGAGACCATTTCCCCACTCAATATTATATGTTGATTGCATATCCGGTCTCAGATTCGCAAATGAGCATGGGAAGACGCGTTACGCGCACATTTTCTATTCTAGGGGTATTTTTGTAATTTTACTAGGTATTACATCATCTCCCCCTTGGGATCATTCGTCCTCGAATGATGACTAAAGATGGATATCAAGGCATGAATCGACTGGAAACTCATCTCAACATTCATATCTATCAATCAAACTCTCAAATCTTTCCCAATCATCAATCAACTCTATTCGGATTCAAGAATGGACAACCAACTCATAAAAAGACAATGAATTTAGTTAAGGGTAAGGAAATTACCTTCAACATTCTTATCATTTTTCACGAATAGGTGTGGATATTTTGCATTCATCTCTTCCTAAGCTTCCGATGTGGCTTCCTCAATGAAATGATTTCTCCAGAGGACTTTGACTGAGGCTATCTCCTTGGTTCTCAACTTGTGAATCTGACCATCAAGAATTTGGACCGGAATTTCTTCATAGGTTAAGCTATCCTTCACTCCAATACTCTCCATAGGGATCACCAAGTTAGGATCTCCCAAACATTTCTTCGACATCGACACGCGGAACACTGGTGGATTCCATCTAACTCGGAGGGCAACTCTAATTTATAAGCGACCTTCCCAATCCTCTTCAAAATCTGATAAGGTCCAATATAGCATGGACTCAATTTACCCTTCTTCCCAAATCTCATGACACATTTCATAAGTGAAACTTTCAAATATACCCATCATTTACCTAAAACTCCAAATTGCTCCTTCTCACATTGGTGTAGGATTTCTGGCGACTCTGTCCAGTTTTCAATCTTTCTTTAATAACCTTATCCTTCTCCATCAATTGGTGCTTAAGATCAGGGCCGACCAACTCCTCTTCTCCAACCTTGAACCACCCAATTGGTGATCTACATCTCCTCCCATATATGGCTTCATAGGGAGCCATCTGAATGCTGGCATGATAACTGTTGTTATATGCAAATTAAACAATGGTAGGTGATCATCCCAATTTCCCTTGAAATTAAGAACACAGGCTCTCAACATATCCTCTAATGTCTGAATTGTACGCTCTGCCTGACCATCTGTCTGTGGATGAAATGTTGTACTTAAATTTACTTCCATACCTAGTCCTTTCTGGAACAATCTCCAAAATTAAGAGGTGAAATGAGCTCCTCTGTTAGAGATAATAGAAAGGGAACCCTATGCAACTTCATAATCTCTTGGATGTACAACTTGGCATACTTCTCCGCAGTGTTAGTTGTCTAAAACTAAAAACGTGAGCCAATTTGGTCATCTTGTCCACAATCACCCATATTGAATCATGTTGCTTTCGAGACCTCGGTAGACCAGTAATGAAGTCTATATTAATCATCTCCCACTTCCATTCAGGAATCTCAAAGTTCTGAGCTAATCCATATGGCCTTTGATGCTCAACTTTCACTTGTTGACAATTTGGGCACTTTTAAACGAACTAAACAATATCCCTCTTCATTCCGCTCTACCAATAGACTTCTCTCAATTAATGACACATTTTGGTAGAGAAAGGATGAATGGAATATCTGGTGCTATAAGCTTTTTCCATGATTCTATCTTGAATACCATCAACATTGGGAACATACAATCTACTCTGGTATCTCAACACCCCATCTCCCCTTTTGGAGAAGACCATCACTTTCTGTTTATAGACAGCCTCCTTCAATTGGAGTATGATATGATATCAATCTTGATTCTCTTTTACCTCTGCCACCAAAGATGAAACAGATCCATTCTGAACATTAACTCCTCCATCATCATTCTCCTCAAGTTGAACTCCCAATCGAGCCAATCGATGCACTTCTCTAGCTAGTTCCTTCTTTCCTTCCTCAGTATGGGATGTGCTACCCATTGACAACCTGCTAAGAGCATCAGCAACAATGTTAGATTTACCTGGATGGTAGAGAACTCTCATGTCATAATCCATGAGCAACTCCAACTATCTTCTCTGTCGTAGGTTGAGTTCTTTCTGACTGAAGACATACTACAAGCTCTTGTGGTCAGTGAAGACATCCACATGCACTCCATACAAGTAGTGGCGCTAGATTTTAAGTGCAACGACCACTGCTGCCAATTCAAGATATGAGTTGGATAGTTCCTCTTATGAATCTTAAGTTGCATGGAAGCATACGCTATCACTTTCCCTGTCTGCATCAGCACACATCCCAATTCAACTCTTGAAGCATCACAATAGATTACAAAATCTTCCATCCTATTGGGCAAGGATAGAATTGGTGCAGTAGTCAGTCTAGTCTTCAACTCTTGGAAACTCTTCTCACATTCATCGGACCACTGGAACTTGACCTTTTCCTGAGTCAACTTAGTCAATGGTACAGATAGGAAAAAATCTCTCAATAAATATGTGGTAATAGCTTGCCAACCCCAAGAAACTTCTTACATCAGTCGAAGAGGTCGGTCTAGGGCAGTTGTTAACCGCTTCAATCTTCTGAGCATCTACTTAAATACCATCGCCGGAGATAATATGGCCCAGGAAAGCAACTGACCTAAGTCAGAATTCATATTTTGAGAATTTTGTATACGACTCATGGTCCTTAAGTGTTTAGAGGACAATTCTGAGGTGGTTCGTATGCTCCTCTTCATCTCTTGAGTACACCAAAATGTCGTTGATGAACACAATCACAAACAAATTCAGATACTGTCTAAACACTCTATTCGTCAAATCCATGAAGGCTGCAGGTGCATTTGTCAACCTAAAAGACATGACCAAGAACTCAAAATGGCCATATCTAGTCCTAAAGGTTGTCTTTGGAATGTCACATTCCCCCACTTTCAACTGATTGTAGCCAGATCTGAGGTCTATCTTTGAGAAACAAACGAAATCCTGAAGTTAGTCAAACAAATCATCTATCCTTGGGATTGGATACTTATTCTTTATGGTGACCTTGTTCAGTTGCCTATAGTCAATATTACATTCTTAGAGACCAATCTTTCTTTCGCACAAAAAAGATAGGGCACCCTAAGGAGAAACACTCAGCCTTAGGAAGCCTTCTCTAATAAATCTTTCAATTGTTCTTTTAGTTCTTCCAACTCAGCGGGGGCCATCCTATAAGGTGGAATTAAGATAGGCTAGATATCGGGAAGAACATCAATCCAAAAGTCAATCTCCCTATCAGGAGGGACTTCGGGCAGATCCTTGGGAAACACTTCAGGAAACTCATTCAGGTGACAAACTTTCCTTTAGGTGTTACGGAATCACCATTCCACTCCAGAACCAATTCATTTGGAAATAGGAACTTAACGGTTCGAGCTCTACTATCAAGGGAAGCATAACTGGCATGGAGCCAATCAATGCCAAGGATCAAATCAAAATCAATCATATCTAACTCAATCAGATCAATGATAATAATCCCATGATGGATGGACACTACACAAACTCTATAGACTCTCTCAGCTTGAATAGGCTCACCCACTAGATTAAAAACATCAAAGCATTCAAGAAGACTCTCAGGGGTCCTATCAGGTCCATAGGCCACATAAGGAGATAAAAAATATAATGCAACACCAGGGTCCATCAACATATAACAATGAATAGAAAAGGCTCGAATCACACCCGTCACAACTTCTGAGGAGTTCTCCTGTCGACTACCCACGACATACAAATGATTTATGGCCTCGCTTGCACCTGACGTAGTACCTCTTTGGTTCCTTTTAGCTGGTGGGGCTGGTGCAAAAGATTGAGCTCGGTCAACCCACTTTGGATAATCTCTCTGATAGTAACCTTCTTGGCCACACTTGTAGCATACATCACTCCCATCACGACATCTCCCAAGTGCAATTTACCACACTTGCCACATGATGGCTTACCCAATGAACCTTGACTATACTGTCTTGTCACTGAGATCCATGGGCTCCAACATTCTGGGTCCTCTGATCATTTCTAACTCTAGGTGCAGGTGCACTAGCAGATGATGGTGCTGGAAATCAGTTTCCATTCCCCTTCCTTCCAACCTCATGGCTGGATGTTTTTGCTTTCTTATTTTTAAACTCCTCTTTATTATGCTGCCTCTCCTCATCAGGTTTTTGCACAAAGGTCATTAATCTCCCTATATCCATATCACTTACAAACATTACTCGCCTCCCATCTCTCTTTAGCCCTCCATTCAACCCATCAACCTACTCCCACTCATATCAGCAACCATGTTCGGAGCATATCGAGACAGTTGAGTAAACTTCAGCACATACTCTTGCACAGTCATAGAGCCCTGTTTCAAGTTCAAGAACTCTCTTACCTTAGCCTTTCTTCGCTCCCTTGGGAAGAAGCACCCCAAGAAGGCTTCGTCGAACATAGTCCAAGTCAGCGAGGGGGCATCTTGTTCTCTTCCCTTCTTCCACTGGTCGAACCACAATCTATCCACACCCTTGAGTTGGTAAGCAGCCAGTTCCACTCTGTTAGCATTAGCCACATGCATCACTTGGAACATTTATTAAAGCTCTTCCATATAGTTCTCAGGATCCTCAGTGGATGCAGACCCTGCGAACTTAGGCGGATTCATCCTCAAGAAATCCCGGACTCTATAAGTGTCATGGGCATCCTATCAACCAGCTCCTTGTCTCCTAACAGGTGGTGTGACAACCTGGGCTATTGTTTGAATAGCCTGGCAGAACTCAGCATTGGAGACCTCATCTGGCAGGGGCTGTGCAACAGGGACAGCTTGTTGCACGGGCTCCTCATGTCCTTGAGGCTTAGGTGGGTTAACATGCTGTCTGGCTGGACGTCCTCTACCTCTGATGGCACTTCTGGGAGGTATATTCACAATTTTGCAATGCGCAAAGGATGAATTATAGGAGAACTTTCATAGAGCATAACCTTATAGAACGATTTAGAACATGAATGAAGGGAAATAGTTCCTAATGTCCTATAGCCTCCTGCTTATCAAGTGTGGTCATCAACACATCCATAAGCAAGACTCTACTAGACCAGACTTCATAGACTCCCTAGAACACTTGAAATCGCTCTCTGATACCAAGTTTGTTATGCCCCAGGAGGGTACCCAAGACGTGGCCGACACCCAGAGACTATTGCTAGTCCCCAATAAAACCATTTGGCCTCATCACAATCATTCAATCAATAAAATCTACTAATCAGTGGAAGATATAAAGAATGTAAATGGGCACATTTATCTAATCTCAAATAATAATAATATAATAGAAGGCTAGTAGAATGAACTAGCTCACAGTCTTAACAATCAACATTCAGCTCTAGTTTATGAAGTCTCTATCACTATCAGGTGGTGTCAATGATAGACCCATTGCTACCTCAATCAAAAATAATAAGCTCACACATGTATAGCTCTAATGCAAGATGAAAATAATATAATGAATCCTCCGAAGTTGGGGAGGCTCACCAACCCGCTGAACATCCTAGACCCTCAACGATGCGCCTGTTAATGATCTCTATCCCTGTATCTGCATCATAAAATAATGCAGCACCAAGTGGCGTCAGTACATCGAATGTACGGTATGTAAAATAAATAAAATCAAAATAGGTAGAATAATATGAAACATCAATCAACATCAAGGATAATAACAATCAACATGCCAAATCTCTATCTAAAGCAAGAATAAAGAGTAGACAAATGACCCATTAACCCATCAAACCTCATCAATCAAATCAAACTCATCTTAGAGAGACTCATCTCAACTCGTCTCATCTCATCTCGACTCAGAGTAGTTAGTTCGGGAACTTTTTGGGAGTTTCTCTTATCCAACAACAATTACTTATGAGACAGTGACTATACAACAGTCTCAATGATGTTTCCACAGCCGTTTAGTACTTGGCAGATAGGGAGCAAATTGAAACCATAGTAGACAAGTCCAAATGGAGACAACAATCTATAAGTCCTTTGTTGATTTCAGGGACTTCTAATCAGAGGGAACCTCGACATAATGTAATGTGAAGGTCCTAATCCTCACCTGCGCTTGGTTATGTAGTTTGATGATGAGTGCGAGTTGGATTAACTCTTACTCTTTCGGTGGTCGATACTCCTCCCAGAACTCAATGCTCATAAAACATTCCATCCAATCAAAATATCTCAATCAAGTCATCTCAATCAGCCTCGTAGAGGCACTATCTTTTAATCAGTCTCATAGAGACTCTAATGATCTCATCAATCAACATCTCAATCAGTAGCTCAAGGCTTAGAATAATTGTTAGGGAACAATTGAATATACAATTCATTAGAGTTCATTCGAGAAGACTCATGGACCATCAAATACTTTCAACCCATCATCTTTCTCACTTTCACAATCACAATCAACATTCTCAATCAAAGCTCTAGATTCTATCCCTATCTTTGTTCATACAATCTTTATGACATAATGAGTAGGGCTTATGCAATAATTCATGTAAAAACATTCAATTCAACAAAAGAGTTTATGATGATCATCAACATACAAAAATACATGTAATATTATAATTTTTCAAGAATTATGTATGTTAACTCATGAACTTTCAACTTTGTTCTAAGACCATCTATGGGGTACATGAGAGAACAATCTAATGGTTTTAGTTTATCCGTACACACCTAGGATGAAGCTATCAACAATCAACCCCAAGAATTGCCTTTGAATTCTTTAATCTACGCTTCCCTCTTCTCCTCTCTCAAGCCCTAGTCTTTCAAGTGTTTAGAAAAGGCCTTAAATAGGGTTTTAGACCCTATTTACGTATCAAAATAACCTAATTTGTTCCTATTTTGAGTTTAAGAGGTGTTGAGAATTGACCGGAATGCCCCTCAAATTAAAGGAAAAACTTTCAACCAGAAAATTATTGTGGACTGGGCGCGCATATGTACATTTTTTTCCCGAAAATTTTCCAAATGAGTTTTTTAATTCCCGTCAAAAAAATTTAAAAAATATAAGGCATGTCCATGCCCTAGGTGCATCGCGCCTTAGGCGCGCATATCCACTAGAAATCGTTTTGTATTAAAAAATTATTTTTCGATCAGATGGATCTAAAATTCGAACGAGACCATTTTCTCACTCAATTTTCCATGCTGATTGCATATCCGGTCTCAAATTAACAAATAGAGCATGAGAGGATACATTATATGCACATTTTTATTATAGGGGTATTTTGATAATTTTATCAATTGTTATGTTTGGCCACAACTTTCACTAATTTTGTAATACCCTACAAGTCTTATGATCGGATACAGGCGAGAAATTTTATTTCTGGGAGAAATTTTGCAAGTATCTAGTCTTTATAAGAATGAAAAGGTTTGACATGATTCTTTCCAAGGATTTTTGCCAAGGGTTCCTTCCAAGGATCCCTTCACGAGTCATTAAAGGTGCCACTGGCTGTGAAAGGGCTAGTGGAGGCCGCCTCATCATGAAAATGGGGATGTCCTCATCATGAGCCACTTCACAAGTCGTGGTGTACACCACACACGTGAAGGGTTCCGTGGTGAGCCCCTTGCCTTGAACCATTGGCAACTTCAGTCCACAGAGGGAACTACGAGCCATGGTGTACTTCAGGGCTCGTGAAGTGCCTTCTTGAAGGTGTCCATGTGACCTTTCAAGGTCTGTTTAAGTGGGCATAGTCCTTTAACCTCCAAAATCAGTTCCTAAGCTATTAGTATCACTTCACACACTCCATAACACTTAGCTTCTCATTCACTTGTTCAAAATGCCTTTCGCATCCACCTTTCAAGCTCTAGTAGAAGGATCTCTATACAACCTTCAATCCCAAGATAAAGTCACTTTCAAACCTTAAATACAATCTTATATATAAGGTTTAGGGTCATTATGGATCTCTTACATCAAGCCAACTCTAAAGGAATTCCATTGGTTAAGTTTTTCGCATGAACCGGTATAAGAGTCAACTTCAAATGGTCATATCTCCTTACACTAAAATAACTAGGTGGGCCATGACCTACAATAGCTTTCCAAACACTTAGTTTCTAGAATCAAGACTCTCAAAACACTCTCCAAGTCTCATGTTCAAGAATTCCTTTAAGAATTCAAGGTAGGATTCAATTGGGGTTTCACTTTCAAGCTTAATTCTTCTCAAACTCATCTTCCTAACAAGGCATAATTATGATTTCCTTCCAATCATAAAGACCCAAAATCTATTTCTTCAAATTCATGATTTCTAAGCATGATTTACAAGTGGATTTTATGATTTAGCATCAAATTGATGAAATTATGATATGGGTCATTATCAATTGTTAATTTTAACATGAATTAAGTCTTATTATGTGATTTACATGGATTTTATGAGATTTGAATTTACATGTCCCTTTTAATTATGAATTTATGCATGGGTAATTTCAAGTATGGTTCAATTGTCAATTTCTTCATGGCTTATGAATTTTTTCATCCTATTATCATGTTTTAAGTATTCATGTACCCATGCTTTACTTTCTCTTCTCATGCCATGATCATGCACGAACTAGACTTATACATAAGAATTTGACTATGAATAAGAATATACTTAGAATATGAGTGTGTCTTGAGTATGGGTCAATAATTAAGAGCTTGGATCAGCTTTGAATTGATGTACATGAATATGAATTGAGCATGAATCTATGAAAATGAGCATGACATTATTTTGAATACTGTTATGGCATAAATTGAGGGTGATATGAACTTGACTTCTACATGAACATGAATTACATGGATATAAATGTGATATGACTCCTAGTATAAGTGTGTAAATGCTATCATATATGAGCTAAGTGTGTATTGATAAGGATGGATACAACCCTCCCTTTACACAGTGTAAAGATGAGGATATGTACAACCTTCCCTATGCATATATATGTATGAGCTAAGTGTGTATTGATGAGGATGGGCACAATCCTCCCTTTACACATGCATAGATAAGGATAGGTATAAACTTCCCTAAGTACATACATGTATGTGCTAAGTGTGTATCGATGAGGATCGGTACAACCTTCCCTTTACAAAGGCATAGATGAGGGTAGGTACAACCTTCCCTATGCACATGTATTTTTAGAAAATGTATCGATGAGGATGGGTACAACCTTTCCTATACACAGTCATGTCATGAGCTACGTGTGTATTAATGAGGATAGGTACAACCCCCTTTACATAATTAAGTAAGGAGTGACTTATTGAGTGCAAACATGTATGGGTTATGGCTACTCTATGGTTTTCATGTGATATTTTCATGCAAGATAGCATTATATTTCTCTTATGTTGCATGCCTGCATACTTAGTGCATTGAAATATACTAACACATACTTTTGCCAGCATGATCTATCCACGTAGAGACTGGAGCCTTACCTTATCCACCTCTTCGTGGTTAAGTTCATTGTGGAAGTTTGCTTGTGGTGAGTACTTTATTCCAAGGACAAGACCCACCTTCTATCTACCTATGCTATGGTTATCTTACGCTATTTACTTGAGGGTGAGCCCGGGGTATGTCTTGGCCCCTGTACCACTATGATTAGAGGCATTGTTGGACATTATTTTATGTATGAGTCATGCTACGCTATGTATCTATGGAAGTCATCCGCATGTCCCTTCCCAACAATTTGTTACTTGTGATGTATGGCAAGATGATGAAAGTCCTAAATCCCTACTCCCATAGCTTGAGTCTTATGATCTTGCCCTTTAGAATTTACTTGTTGATTCATTGTGTGATGGCAAGTCCTATGTTCCCCATCCCCATATCTTGAGTCCCGTGATCCCGTCCCTAGGAAATATTTGATGTGATTGTGTGACAATGACTCCTATGCCCCTTTATCCCATAGCTTGAATCCTAAACCCTATCTCCTAGTGTCACTTAATAATGCTTGAATTGGACTTCCGAACCGATGATATGTGTGTGGATGCTATGAGGCTTGTTTAGATTACCCTTGGTTTCCAATTTGTCGTGCCACTTCTACGCCCTAGGCTTGGGTCAAGACAAATTTAAGCTCAAAGAGGGAATGGTGTTCAATAAAATGGGATTATGTTTCCAATAAAAGGTATAGGATAACAAGGTTTCCAATGAAAGGCTTAAGGCTCAACGGGGTTCACTAGGGATGCTATTAATGTCAATGGAGCCTACTTGGTTAAAGTGGACTTAAGAGAAACCAAAGAAGGCGTAAGGTCATCTTCCTAATCTAGATTCAACCAAGTTATACTTCAAGACAAACCAGGCAAGTTCTAGCTATCAACAAGCATGCCTTTCAACAATTACCTCACCTCTCATGGCAAATGGATCCTTAATTCAAACAATAGCCAGACAATACACGTTCATAATTTATTGATCATTGCATATCCAAGCTTGATACTCACTTTGTCAACACATGATACTTCAAATCCACGCATGGATCATTTTCACACTAGATGGACTAATTGGTGAGTCCATACACACTCCTCATCCATGACAATATACGAATCAAAGATATTGGCGATCAATACTTGGATTGTTGAGGACCTTGAGACATGACAAAACACTTTTAAAATGGCTTTTCATATATGCGTAGGTATTTTGCCAAAAATGTAAGACATAATATGCACACATCATTCACAAGACATCCCTTAAAACAAGAATAAAATTGAAAGAAGTTACTAATTGTTACAACCCAAAACAAAAGAATATTTACAAATAAAAAGTAGAAGACTGACTTAATTACACATCAACAAAAACAAAAAATAAACACACCCTCTCAGCTCAATAAGGCTTATCCCCTCCTAAAAATATTGTCCTCAATGCATAAGAAAAATAACAATAAAGCTCAAATGGATGGAGTAAGATGAAGAATCCCTCTAATCACTTAGCATTGTGATAATGTTGAGAATGAATGAAAGGTAGTGGCTTCACATGCTTTGGTTCAACTGCATCCGATAATCTACTCGTCCCGTGCATGGACTTATTCTCGTACAACTCTGTTGTGACCACTGAAATGACGAATTCCTCTATCCTAGCAAACTTTCTTCTCCTGCTTTGCTTGTTGTTTGCCCTCCTAGCTTCAAACTAGTCAGACAAGCTCTTCTCTCTATCCTTCTCTACCTTTGATTTGTGATTATCCTCCATGGCCTCATGTTTCTTCTTGAAAACAATTACCCTTCACCTTCATATACATGTCAGGGTATATGTTTTTCCTTGAGTTGGCCATGGAGATTTTGTCTCCGGGTGGCCATGTGAGGTTATAGGCCACCCCTCCCACTCGCTCAAGGACCTCAAAAGGGCCAATATACCTAGGGCTGAGATTCCCTTCTTTTCAAATCGCATCACACCCTTCATTGGTAAAATACTCCACCTAACTTGTTCCATCAAACAATGCTAGCATAGGTGTAAGAGGTAAGGGAAAAAATAAGCTTCAGGAAAAAAAGTTTGAAAAAGGGGGTCATATTGTCTGCCAAACAAGTTCTGTGGATCGCCAAACCAATTCTGTTGTCAAAATGACCATCGTTGATCTCAACAACAATAAGAATCCAATAATACAATCACATTCGGTGAAGAATGTAAGCAATTGGTGATCCACCGAATAGATTTGATGGTCAATAAAACCATCACTAAATATGATAGACCACAAGATTAAAAATATTCCAATAAACGTGACATGTGTGACCTTTAAGTGCATCGTCGAGTCAACTTCGATAGTGTAAATGACCATCACCGACTTTTATTGGCAATGCAAATACCCCAAAACTTTAAATTCTTACACATTAATAGTAAAGCAAAGGGAATTATGCAACACACGCCTTTTCACACCTTTATCACAAATAGTCATAAGTTTTTTCCTTCCTATATTCAAGCCATGAACATGAATTTGGCCAAATGACGAATTTGCCCTTAAGAAAGACGTCACCCACTCTATTATCAGGTAAGTTCAAGTCTCTTTGTCACAACCTAAAACTAGGGCCTAGCTGCAATATGATGAATGTGACACCCAAAGGCTTCTCATCAATGGTTCATGTTTATATCTTAAGTATTCAGAAGGTAATATAGCATACACAAGTGATTTAACAAACAGAAATGTATATAAGCAAGAGTATGAGAATACATCATATCCATTTATCCAATTTACACCTCTACATCATAGATCTTGGTGGGGTCTAACACATATCTCACCCTCAAGATATTCATCAAAAGTAAATGATAAAGTCTAACATAAAGGAAATGAAAAGCATCATAAGGGCTTGTTCCTAAAGCATTAGAACTCACCAATCTAGTCTTTATGCTTGGAATCCAAATGCTAGCCTCATTATGGAATAATCTCCTCGTTGTCCGTCTTTATATAGTTAGATCATGTATGCAAAGAAGTGTGCATTAGCACATACAATTGTTTTCTTTGGTTAACACTTGAATTTATAGAGAACAACAATTGAAGAAGAGAAAAAGGGCTAGGGTTTCAAGTATTCAATAGTATTTGTCATTTTTGATTGTAACCTCCTAATTTCTAGGTATGTAAGGCCCTCCATAAGTTAGATTACAGTCCATTCTAGTATATGTCTGTCATTTTGAGTAAATTATATCGAATTGCTTACATATGCTAGTTTTTTGAAGTAAAATATGGGGTTATACTAATTTGTCAAACCTTGTTATGAAGACAAGATATTACATAGAAACCTTTTAGTACCTAAAGAATTCGTGTAAAACTATCATGTCTAAAGTAGTAATTGTGTTGAAGAAGTGTCTTGAGATGTATGGTCAGCATAAGTTGTTTAATAAGCTTGTTTACTTTATTTTTAGAATACATATGACCATTCTTAAATTGTGTGTTTTGAAACCATTTGAGTAAGAAACCATTGTCTTAAGCATTCATTGCATTGAGATCCTATTCATTTAAAGAGAAGTAATAAACTGACAAAAGCTAATGTTAGGGTAAGTCCTACGAGATTAAATAATGTCTTTTAAATGATTACACTCTTAACGTTATGAGCACATAATCAACTATTTTGAAATTAGCATTGAGCACCAATATGGTTAAAAACACAAAGCCATAAACTATATAGCCAGTGTAGGATAGGACCGTATCAATAGTTGTATGACTTTTCATATGCCACTGAGATGGCCAAGTTAAATGTATCTATGAGTAAAGATTCCCACTTACCATGGCAAAGTATGGGATGACTCTACAACATGGGCAAGGTGTTGTACCATGACAATGCTCATAGTGATGGTTGTTAGTTAGATAATATCCACAAGTTAATGAACATTATATTCATATGATTGAACACCTGTATTTATGTACTAAAACAAACAGTTTATTTGTAATGTATTTACTCCTATCATTGAGTAGTTTTTTGAGTTAATCTTTGAGTGAGTATTTTATCTCTAATTTATGTTTTGGCCATTTTACATGCTTGTACATTCCATATACTGACACCATCTGAGCCTGCATCATTTCATGATGCAAACATAGGTGATAGATGAGATCCTCAGCAAGCGCCTTGTTGAAGATTCAACTTTTTAAGTTGCTATTCTTGAGGCCTCCTTATAGTTAGAGGTACTTTATGTCCCCTCATCATTTCTAGTATTTTCTTTCTTTGAGATAGCTGTGGCTTGTCTCAATATCCACTCTTAGTCAGACTTTTAGAGGCTTTATAGACTAGTTAGAGAAGTATTGCAGTATTTCTTTTAGATTATTATCTACATAGTTTGTTTTATTTAATATTATTGAGATATTTAGAATATTATAGTTATTGTACTTATTTCCAGTCTATCTCTTGATGTTTGAGTCTTCCACTGAGTAAAGTAGCTAGGCCAAGTGGTTTGCTTGCAACTAGAAAATATTTTTGAATATCGGCCGCATCCACATAATGGACTTAGAACGTGACATTTTGTGGTTAGCTTAACAAATATTGTGCATAAGTAGAAGATATAAATAATTTAGGTCCACCCATACATGGTTCTTTACGGCCCATTAAGATAATTATATAATGACCTTGAAGGTATTTTTTACATTTGTGATCAAATTACCATTTTACCCTTCTAAAAGTTGCCCTGAGCCATTTATAGATTTTTCTGTAAGTTGGATTTTGAAAATATCGTAAAACGATGGAATTTTGCAACAGAAAGAGTTTTAAAAGACTTAAAGTTAGAAATTTCATGTTTTGTGGTCATTTTAAGTTTCGAGTGTCAGAATTTGATTCGTTAATTTCATCAGTTCTAAAATGCCAAATCTGGTGTAGGAGAACTTGCAGAACTGAATACGGAGTTAAAATGGAGATTTTAGGCCCAAAGTTGTATTTTTAGTTCATTTTGATCAGACGTTTCACTTTGGTCAACATCCGGGGTTCGAGAACTCGTCTCAAAATTCTGGGTAGTTTTGGTGGTTCTAGGTTGTGAAACTAATGCTAGAAATATCTTTCTTGTAATTTTTAGAGGTTTTGAAAATATTTGAGTTTTGAAGTTCAAAATTAGTTTAAACGATCCTTCTCAGGTTTGGGGCCACAGAGGTTCCTGATTCGATTTCTGATGGTTCTATTGAGTCCGGATCATTGTTTTTGGTAGGATACTATATTTGTTTGTGTTCATATGGTTTTGAATAGTCCTGAGGGTCCAGTTCCTATTTTGAGAGGCTGAGTGTTGCTGGTGGATAGTTGTATCTGGTGCATGTCCCTTTTACTCTCCACGTTCGTGGGCTTGAGACAGTGTTCACAGAGGTATGCATGCATTATCCTCTGTGTTCACAGGCCTCTCTGCCACGTTCGTGGAGTATACCCCAGTGGACCTCCACGTTTGCAAAGCATTAATGATGCCTGATCAGCTCGTGATTTAAATCCTTTCCATCATTTTTGACATTCCAAGCTTCGTTCTAGAGAGGATTTTCAAGGTTTTTGAAGATAAATTGATTTGACAACTAATTTTCAAACTTATTTCAACTATTTTCATTGAATAATTTATATTTTTAAACTTATGATTTTGGGTTTTAATGGTGGAATTTCGAGAATTTTTCCAATATTGATTTCTAATCTTGAATTGATGATTTCTCCATCATCTTAGCCCTATATTTGACACCATCTTGACCGTTGAATTCTATCACCTTGGAAACATTTTCATACATTAGTTTTCAAATTCCAACAACGTTTTTTGGCATGAGATTTTTTTAACTATTTTACCCTTTTCTCAAATTAAATGAATTTAGTGTCATTAGATTCGTTATGTGATTGTGATGTCATATGTGAATAGATTGTAGTGATTTGGAGTACCGTTGAAGGGCGAAAGTGGCGATTTTAACTTGATTCGAGACTTTATTGAGGCAAGTGGACTTCGGACCTTTTGTTAAGTATGAATGAAACCTTTATACTCTTATGTGTATGAATTGAGTACTTTGGGGGTAGAATTGTATCATCGTTGGCTTGATCATGATAGTTCATATTGAATAATTGTTCATGTGGTGACATATTGACTTATAAATAATTGTGAATTCATAAGTTATGTGATCTTGTGGATCATTCGATGTTGATAGTGAGATGATGCTTATATTGTGATATGATTGATATATTGAGGCTGTGGTGACATAGAGAAACTGATGATATTGAGTTATTGATGATATTGAGATAGTAAGATCATTATAATGTTGATATTATGATGTAATTGCGATCATGCACCTTGCATATATTATTATTTGTGTATTGATACTTTTGTTGGCTACAACCGAGATGTGGGTAAGGTAACATATGAATTGGTGGCCGAGGTTTCTATCAGTCGAGCTTAGGTAATATGTCGATGGTCCAGGGTCATTTTCGATCGGGTCTGAGGTCATTATTGGATAGGTGAGCATGAGCCGAGGTCATTGCCGGTCATGTTCACAGATACACGATCTAAGTGAGACCCCCATGGATTACATTTGAGACAGTCATCTTACCAGCAGATGTATATTCTAGGATAGACATACATCACGATTATGTGACATTGTAATGCATTATTCATACTTCATGTGTAATGACCAGTTAGACCATTTTGAGAATCAGTCCTATTATTTTCTTAAAATGTCCTTCCCGTAAATATTTCAGTAGGTATTTTGGACTGTTCGAGAGCTAAGACTATTTAATTTATGGGTAAGAAATGACATGGTTACTGCACCGTAGCTACTATTCTTTGTCCTTCTTTACTTTATTATTATTATTATTATTAATAGAAAAGTTTGATATTTTTGGGCAAAATCTAGTGCGTGGTAGCTGTAGGATTTTGGTGGCAGCAGCATGATTGTTATTCTAATAATTATGCCACCCCTTTTATTATTATACCTACTAAGACAATATAGAAAGTAAGAGAATCTATCTATATATAGAACTTAGGATGAATACCCAAGTAAAAGAAAAGAAAAAGAGAAGGGAAGATTAAAACCCTTTGCTTCAACATTGATCAACCAACAAATTGTTCCAAGTAAGAATTTCTCCTCAAATTTTTAATCTTTGTTTGTGTGTGTTTGTCTCGATATGTGTATAAATATACTATTATTAATTGTAAAGTTTATTAATGTGAAGGTGACATAGGAAGTGATGAACTAGAAAAGAAAAATATTTCTTGAATAAGATATTATCCAAAAGGTGGGTAGTTGCCAAACTTGTCATCATAAAATTATTGTTTAAAATTGATGTCAGAAATGAGTGCAAAGTGACAAGTTTGTCAATTCCAAATAAGCATGACTACTACTTACGGGGTAATACTAATAGTATAATACTTGTTACGGAAATGGAAACGTAAATAGGAAATTGTTTCTTTTTCTAATGGCTATGCACGTTGGTTGAGGGTCAATATTTATGTTTCCAGGATGTGACAAAGCAAAAATTGGGTCTTTTGTATTTAGTTAGGAATTACTTTGTATAAAGCATAATTAGGTCCTTTGTATTTAGTTAGTAATTACATTTATAAGATATGCTTCTCTGTTAGTCATACACTTTTGTTTAGTGCATGGGTTGATCTTCATTAGTTAAGCTTATATATTGTGGGTGCCATTAATTTTGGGTTACTTCTTTATTCCTAATTATCATAATATAATGGTTAAAAATCTTGACACATAGATTTTGATAATCCTTTGCATCTAACCTAGACATATAGTACTTTAGGTGTTGTTAGTTTCAAAATCTTATGGTGATAATTTATTTGACAAGATCGTGGTGCTACGGAATCTGTTCGAAAGGAAAAGACCAAATGTTAGTTAGCGTGTTATTATGGTACTTGAATTGAAAAATGAGGTTAAGTGATGAGAATTCTATATATATATTGTTGTGGTTGGTGATTATGAGTTGATTTGTTTGTGGAATTCATATCATGTTTATTCCATGTTATCCATATTTGCATTGGTTCTGGATATTGATATGAGTGAAATGGAAAATATTGGGACTGAAGTCCTTATTGGTCGAGATATGATGCCAAGGTCCTTTTCGGTGAATTTATGATGATATTGTGATGTCGAGGTCTTTGCCGGCAATGATGTGATGTTGAGATATTTTTCAGTGATGTTATGATACTGAGGTCTTTTCCAGCAATGATGTGATGTTGAGATATTTTTCAGTAATGTTATGATGCTGAGGTCTTTGCCGGCTATTATTGCATAAGCATTGCATTTCATCCTTGCATATTATTGTATAGGATGATGTTATTCTTGTGATTGATTGTGCTTTCATTGGTAGCTTGTACTTTGGAATTGAGATATGGTGAAATACCACCTTTATTATGTATTATGTATTCCTGGGCTGGACTGACTTTCTGTGCAGGATGTAGTCGTGAGATAGATTGGGATGAAAGGAGTTTGTATATTCTATTAGACTTACCTTGTTTTGTAGTGGACTTGCTGGGTAATGCGTTGTATTTGGTACTTACCCCTTGCTTCTACACTTGGGTAGGTTGTGAGCCCGGATAATGAAAAGTATTTTCTGTGATCATCCAAGGCTTCCCAGGAGACGTAGAGAGGTAGCTGTTGTCATCTAGATAGCTCTCTTATTCCTATTTTTTCTGTGCTTTGTTATACTCAAGAAGAAAGACAGTTTAGACTTGTATTTTCCTTGATTTTCTATATTGATAGTGGCTTGTACACATGACAACAAATCCTTAGGTGGTAGTTAAGTTTATGGAAAATTTCAACTTTAGTTATCTACTCAATTTACGCACTTCCGTGCATTATGTTTATTTTCCCTATGGGTTAAGGCTGACTTGTTTTGGTGGGATTGATCAAGTACCATCACGCCCATTTTTGGGTCATGACCGTTGGTGTCAGAGCCTAGGTTTATAGGTCTCATTTGTGTGCAAGCCAAGTCTAAATAGAGTCTTGAGGATTGGTACGAAGACATAATGTACTTAACTTTGAGAGGCTATGAAGACTATTATGAAACTTCTTCTTATTCATTCACTCACATCGTGCATAGTTATCTTCGTTAGTAATGAGTGGTGCCTATGTTCTTTTGATAGATGGCAAGAATTAGAGCTACTATTACTGCTGGTAGAGTTCGAGCTACTCCCAAAACAGTTGTTGAGGCCCCTGTTAGAGGTAGGAGAGGGTCGAGCTAGAGGTCGTGCTTGTGGGGTGGCGTAAGTGAGAGGGTATGCCCAAGGAGCAGCACCAGTTAGAGGATAGGATAGAGGGGCTTCTCTAGAGCCGCAGATAGAGGTTAATGAGGATCAAGCCCCTCCAGAGCCCACAACTGCACCTTTACTTCAGGATACCCTGTTAAGGATGATGGGTATGCTTGAATACCTCACTCGGGGGGAGGGGGGAAAGGTGGTACAATAGGCACACAGGGAGTTTCTTAAACGAGAGCGGAAGAAAAGACTTCAGAGCAGCATCGCGGTGTAGTTCATCAGGATCAGGTGGGTCAGCCCCCAGTGGTTCCTACACTAGCTATTGGGGTACAAACCACTCTAGAGGAAGTTCTAGCAGTAGATGATCAACTTAGTTATGAAAGATTTGAGAAGATGAGACTATCTCAATTTCAGGGTGGTAAAAACGAGGAAGCTCATGAGTTTCTGACCTTATGTCATGAGATGCTAGATGCAGTGGGGTTGGTTGATCAACGTGGTGTCCGTTTTGTGGTACTTCAACTCTGTGGACCAGCCAGGGAGTGGTGGAGGACTTATGTAGCGTCTAGACTAGTTGGATCCCCTCCAGTGGATTGGGGTATGTTCTTTAATGCTTTTAAGGAGTGCTTCATTCCTTGGAGTGTACGAGAAGAGAGCCGATTAAGGTTTGAGGACTTAAGGCAGGGAGGTATGACTGTTACTGAGTATAAAGCCTGTTTTTGTCAGTTATCCCCAAATGCCTTAACTGTGATTCCAATTGAGAGGGAGAGAGTTCGTAGATTTGTGAGGGGTTTGAACTTATTGATTGGATCCTATTATTCAGAGCAGATTGTGAGGGGGATTCTTTTCAGTTTATTGTGAGCACTGCCAAGGAGGTAGAGTTGCTAGTTCGAGAAGAGTTCGGAAACCCTAAGAGGGCTCGCAGTACGGGTCAATTGTTTGGTACATCAGGAGGTAGGGGTTCTCATAGGAGTGGTGGATCTTTCAGGTGACATGGTCCTGTGCATGCATCTACGCCAGCAGCCGAGGGTGGATAGATTTCTCGAGGGTCCTTTAGTTCCACCTGTGGTAACCATGGTAGTTCTTTCGGTGGACAATAGTCTTCTACACCGAGGTCTTGTTTTGGGTGTGGGGATCCTGGACATTTGATTCAACAGTGTCCCTTTCAGACTCATTCGGGACCCCATCGTACTAATTTGGCAACTCCAATTAGAGATTCGGCTCGACTGGTCCGGGGTCGGGGCAGGGGTCAAACTACTAGATATTGAAGGACTCTAGATAGTGGCACTTTGGTCCCACGTGGTGGAGATCGCAGTGTGGCTCAGACCAGCGGTGGCAGAGGAGCTCAGTGCTATGCGTTTCCTAGAAGACTTGAATTAGAGGCTTGAGATGTAGTTATTACAAGTATTGTTCCAGTCAGTCATCGCCTGCATCTGTGTTATTTGATCCCGGGTCTACCTACTCTTATGTGTATATAAACTTCTGGTCTGGGTTTGATTTATTGTGTGATCGAATGTATATACCTGTGTACATTTCTACACCAGTAGGTAAAACCTTAGTGGTGGATTGAGTGTATCGATCCTGTCTTGTTTCTCTGGCTGGGTGTGATACTTGGGTCAATATGATCATTCTGGATATGGTAGACTTTGATGTGATCATGGGGATGGATTGACTTTCTCCTTATCATGCCATTTTGAAATACCTGGGGAGTTATTATGCAAACACTGTGACCTTATCCATGCTTGGTGTACCAAATATTGAATGGAAGGGTTATAGTGGTTCTTATCCTAGTAAAGTTATATCCTTCATCCATGCTCAGAAATTGATTGATAGGGGATGTTTGTCTTACTTGGCCTTCATTCAAGATACTAGTATTGGACCACCTTCTATAAAGTCCATTCCTGTGGTTCAGGAGTTTGTCAATATGTGTCCAACTGACCTTCCAGGTGTTTCACCCGATAGGGATATTGACTTTCCTACTGACCTAGAGCTAGGCACTAAGCCTATCTCCATTCCTCCGTATAGAATAGCTCTAGGTGAGTTGATAGAATTGAAGGAGCAACTTCAAGACTTGAGCAAGGGATTTATTTGCCCTAGTATGTCACCTTAGAGTGCCCCAGTCTTGTTTGTGAAAAATAAAGATGGGTCTATGAGGATATGTATTGATCACAGGCAATTGAATAAGGTGACTATCAAGAACAAGTACCCTCTTCCTCATATTGATGACTTATTTGATCAACTTGAAGTAGCGACTGTGTTCTCTAAGATTGACTTGAGGTCTAGTTATCATCAATTGAGGATAAGGGCATCAAATATTCCTAAGATAGCTTTCCAAGCTCGTTATGACCATTATGAATTTTTGGTGATGTCCTTTGGGTTGACTAACGCCCCTGCAGCGTTCATGGAATTGACGAATAGGGTGCTCCGTCCATACTTAGATTTCTTTGTTATAGTATTCATTGGTGACATCTTGGTATATTCCAAGACTGAGGGTGAGCATGTCTGTCACTTGAGAATAGTGCTACAGAGATTGAGGGAAGAGAAGCTATATGCAAAATTCTCTAAGGGTGAGTTCTGGCTTGATTCAGTGGTGTTGTTAGGACATATGGTGTCTAAAGAGATGATTAGTGTAGATCCGACTAAGGTTGAGGCAATTAGAGGTTGGTCAAGGCCTACTTCAGCTATTGAGATTCGCAGTTTTATGGGGTTAGCTGGGTATTATCGACGGTTTATTCAGGGTTTTTATTCAATTATAGCCCCATTGACTAGAGTAACTCAGAAGAATGTAGCCTTCCATTGGTCTGATGAGTGTGAGGAAAGCTTCCAAAAGCTCAAGACCTTATTGACTTCAGCTCCCATTTTGACTCTACCTGAGGCAGGTGTGGACTTTACGGGGTGTTGTGATGCTTTAGGAGTTGTTTAGGTGGTGTATTGATGCAAAATGTGATAGTGATTGCCTATGCTTCTAGACAGTTGAAGTTTCATGAGAAGAACTACCCTACTCATGACTTAGAGTTAGTGGCTGTAGTTTTCCAGAAAGTTGAAGGTTCTTGAGAAGAACTACCCTGCTCATGACTTAGAGTTAGTGGCTGTAGTTTTTGTGCTTAAGTTGTGGTGTCACTACTTATATGGTGTACATTGTGAGGTCTTCACTGATCATAGGAGTCTTCAGTATATTTTCAGTCAAAAGAATTTGAAGTTGAGGCAACGTAGGTTGATGGAATTGCTAAAAGACTATGATTTGACCATCTTATACCATCTATGAATGGCTAACGTGGTGCTTGATGCCTTGAGTAGAAAAACCTCTAGCATGGGGAGTCTAGCTGCCATTCGAGTTGAGGAGTGAACTTTGGCCAGGGACGTATAACGTCTAGCTAATGGCCTAGATAGGTTACAACTACCTGATGAAGGTGGTATATTGGCTTTTACCGAGGCTCGTTCTTCCTTGATAGAACAGATTCACAAGCGTCAGTTTGAGGATGAGAAGTTGTGTACCATCAGAGACAAAGTGACTAGGGTAGAGGATAAGGAAGTGGTGCTTGATCCTGATGGTGTTTTGAGGATTGGAGGTCGAGTTTGTGTGCCTAAGGTGGGCGATTTGATTAGATTGATTCTTGAGGAGGCTCATTGTACTCGTTATTCCATTCATCTAGGAGCTGAGTCAGCATTACTGGTGGTGTGGAATGAAAATGGACATTTCAAATTATGTGTCAAAGTTTAACTTGTCAGCATGTTAAGTACGAGCACCAACAGCCTGGAGATGAGTTTCAAAGGACGCCTATTCCTATGTGGAAGTGGGAGCGCATCACCATGGATTTTGTGATGGGTTTGCCCATTACTATGGGTGGTTATGACTCAATCCGGGTAGTTGTGGATCGACTAAGTCTGCCCATTTCATTCTTGTCAAGATTAAGTATACAATTGAGCAGTTGGCCGAGCTTTACATTAGACAGATAGTTAGATGTCATGGTGTGCCTGTTTCTATCATTTTGACTGGGGTTGAGTCTTCACTTCACATTTTTGGAAAGCCTTACAGCATGTCTAAGTACTCAGATATGAGTTCAGCCTTTCATCCTCAGATAGACAGATAGTCTGAGAGGACTATTCAGGTGTTGGAGGGCATGCTTCGAGCATGTGTGATTGATTTTGTTTCTCGCTGGGATCAACACTTGCCCTTAGCAGAGTTTGTCTATAATAATAGTTATCATCCTAGCATTTAGATGGCTCCGTTCGAGGCTTTGTATGGTAGGCGGTGTAGGTCTCTTATCTGTTGGTTTGATTCCGCTAAAATGGACTCATTAGATGTAGACTTTCTCAGGGATACTATGGAGCAAGTCAGTATGATTTAGGTAGGTTGATGGCCACTCAAAGTCGACAAAAAAGTTATGCAGATAAGAGGGTTCGAGCCCAAGAGTTTATGGTGGGCGATCATGTTTGGCTTAGAGTGTCACCGGTGAAGGGTGTTATGCGGTTCGGTAAGAAGGGAAAGCTTAGCCCTTGATTCATTGGCCCCGTTTGAGATTTTGGAGCGAGTTGGAGAGGTAGCCTATAGACTAGCCTTGCCATCTAGCTTATCATCTGTGCATCCTGTGTTTCACATCTCCATGCTCCAAAAGTATGTGCCCAATGAGTCTCATATACTCTCATTTGATTTGGTGGCCTTGAGTCCAGACTTGTCATTTGAGGAGGAGCCTATAACTATTTTGGACAGAAAAATTCGAAAACTTAGAAACAAAGAGATTGCTTCCATGAAGGTGCAATGCAAGAACCTTCCAGTTGGAGAGGCGACTTGGGAGGTGGAGTCCGATATGCATGCTAAATATCCTTACCTTTTCGAAACTTCATGTACTCTTTTTTTTACTTTATGTTCAAAAACAAACATGATTGTTAGTAGTGGATAATATAATGACCCGTTAGACCTTTTTGAGAATTGGTCCTATTATTTTCTTAAAATGTCCTTCTCGTAAAAATTTCAATAGGTAATTCAGACTATTCGAGAGCTAGACTATTTAATTTGTGGGTAAGAAATGACATTGGTTACTGCACCGTAGCCACTATTCTCTGTCCTTCTTTACTTTATTATTATTATTATTATTATATGAATAAAAAAGTTTGATATTTTTGAGAAAAATCTAGTGGGTGGTAGTTGTAGGATTTTGGTGGCAGCAGCATGATTGTTATCCAGATAATTATGCCACATCTTTTATTATTATACCCACTAAGATATATAGAAAGTAATAAGAATATATCTATATATAGAACTTAGGATGAATACCCAAGTAAAAGTAAAAAAGAAGAGAAGGGAGGATAAAGCCGTCTACGTCAACATTGATTAACCAACATATTGTTCCAAGTAAGAATTTCTCCTCATATTTTTAGTTTGTGTTTGTGCGTGTTTGTCTCAATATGTATATAAATACAATACTCTTAATTTAAAAGTTTGTTATTAGTGTGAACGTGACGTAGGAAGTGATGAACTAGAAAAGAAAAGTATTGCTTGATTAAGATATTGTCCATAAAGTGGGTAGTTGCCAAACTTGTCATCATAAAATTATTGTTTAAAATTGATGTCAGAAATGGGTGCAAAGTGACAAGTTTGTCAATTCCAAATAAGTGTGGCTACTACTTACGTGGTAATACTAATAGTATAATACTTGTTACGGAAATAGAAACTTAAATAGGAAATTGTTTCTTTTTTTAAAATGGCTATGCATGTTGATTGAGGGCCAATATTAATGTTCCAGGATGTGACAAAACAAAAATTGTGTCCTTTGTTTTTAGTTAGGAATTACTTTTATATAAATCATAATTTGGTCCTTTGTATTTAGTTAGTAACTACATTTATAAAATATGCTTTTCTGTCAGCCATACACTTTTGTTTAGTGCATGGGTTGATCTTTGTTAGTTGAGCTTATTATTATATTGTGGGTGTCATTAATTTTGGATTACTTCTTTATTCCTAATTATCATAAAACAATGGTTAGAAATCTTGACATATAGATTTTGATAAGCCTTTGGATTTAACCTAGATATATAGTAGTTTAGGTATAGCAAGTTTTGAAATCTTACGATGATAATTTATTTGACTAGATCGTGGTGCTACGTATTCTAATGAAAGGGAAAGACCCAAGTGTTAGATTGATTGTGATTCGACTAAAGCAAGTGGACTTTCAAAACTTTGTTATTCTCGTAAAATTCTCAAATATTCCTTTCTCCTACATGTGACACCTGAAATATTATTAATATTATAAGAAATGAGGTGATTTAATATGCAAATGTGAGTTGGTGTGTTATTATGGTACTTGAATTGAAAAATGAGGTTAAGTGATTAGAATGTCTTATATATATATATATATATACATATATATATATATATATATATATATATATATATATATATATATATATATATATAT
>JAPFFP010044742.1:0-12166 GCA_026153255.1 Solanum medicagineum | reverse complement strand
CCAGTAACTCCCTCTCTTTTTTCGATGTGGGATTTGCCTAAGTGAGCTACAGGCGTTACGTATCGCCGTCCCTGCACGCACCCCTCGTAGGGACTCAGCGTCCTCGCTGAGGTTTGCCCCACTACCGTACTAGCAGAGAGTCAGCTCTGATACCACTTCTGTCACACCCCACGCCCCATTAGGGTGGACTGGCACCCGTTGCCGATAAGGCCCGGGAGAACCAACCTATATTATACGTTTACTGTGCTTGTCACCTGGGATTTGTACCTCTAGCATGCCTTAAAATGGATAAACCGTGATAATAAGCCAAAAGGGAATGCATATGACTTGGCCGGACAATATATGCACGTGTGGGGTCCGGGTTGTTACAAAATCAATGTTAGATGACAAGGGCATATATATAGAATGAACTATATAGGAAAGAATATCATCAATATGCCTTAAAATCCATGATGGCATGAGTGCCCTAATACTTTAGACATTATGGGGATGGTACCTCAACCGACATGTAAGACCATGTGAGCTATTACATGGAATTTCGATGTTACCCCTACACTAGAGGAAAAGGGGGGAGTCACTTGCCAAGGTGAACATCTATTATGCCTAAATGGATCCACTATAGCTACATAATTGACCAAGCCTCCACTAACGGGTGGTCCATCTAGGGAATCAAGCCTCATCTAACGGATGATCCCTCTAAGGAGTTAACCTCATCTAATGGATGATCCTTTAACTTATGGTGGCACGTAGTTATGAGACAATGATATTCACCTCTAACGGGTCATGCCTCAACTAATGGGATGAGCATTAATCTCAAGGTCCTCTTGATGCTAAGTCACTATCCCACTGGAATACATATGCATATACATGTTTAAAATAGAAGCATAGGCTATTTCAAATCATAATTATGCATACTTAGGCTTAAAGGCCAAATCATACTTCATAGTCATACATACTTAGTCTTAAAAACCAAATCAAATCATAATCATATATGTTTGGGTTGAAAGGTCAAATCATACTTCATTTCATACTTTCATGCATAGGAATAACTCACCCATACTTGTACATAGTGGTGTAAAAGCACCCATAGGACTCTTGAGCCATATCATAGATATTATATGATCATATATCATGTCATAACTATACTTGCCTTGAAATCATAGTCATAATCATAATTGGGTAATAACCTACGTCATAAATCTCATGAAAATATCTTTTCATGTATGCATATGCCATAAGGAATGAAGAAATAGCATGTGTATTAATAATTCATAATTAAAACATCATAATAAACCCATAAAGATATTAACAACTGAAGCATAATTGAAATTACTGATGCATAAGTTCATAAATTAAAAGGACATGCATGTATATTCAATTTTTTGTAAAATCTATGAAAATCATCATAATAAGGCTTAAATCATTATGAAATCAATAATTAAGTCCAGCTCGTAGCTCAATTTCAACCAATGAAAACTAATTTAAGAGAACCATTTGTGATTCATACTTAGAATACTAATTTAAGAGAACCATTTGTGATTCATACTTAGAAATCATGAAATTAAAGAAATTGATTTTTTGGGTCTTCATGATTGGAAGGAAATCATGAATCAATCCCACATACCTTGAAGAATTTGGGAAGATTAGGATGAATTAAGCATGATCTTGGCAGCCCACAAAATCCCTAGCTTGAATCCTTTGAAGGAATGACTTGGAGAGAAACTCTTAAGAGTAATGAAATAAACTAAGTGCAAAGCTTGAATGAGGGGTTAGAATTAGTATAGGAGATGTTTAAGAGTGTAAAGGGGGCCATAAAGGTCTTAAAAACCCTAGGGATGAGCCAAATTATCAAAAATACATCAATAAAATGAGCCTTAAAAATTTATTCGGAAAATACCACGAATGGTTATACTGGTCGTGAAGCTTTTCAGGGTTCGCGAAAGCTTACTGACCCAGAACTGATAGGTTCTACAAATAGGCACAAGTTCTTGCTCCAAACTCAGAATTGGGTGAAACCAAATGCGTTGGAAAGCTAATTCAAAGAGCTTCAATTTGGTAGATTGTGGGTCACCATATTATTTATTTTATAAGAGACATGACCATTTTAAGTTGACCCCAATATCAGTTCATGTGAAAAACATAGCCAATGAAATTCTTTTGGACTTGGCTTGATGTAAGAGATCTATAATGACCATAAACCACATGTATAAGCTTATATTGAAGGATTGAAGGTGAATTTATCTCGAGCTTGAGGGTTCTATGGAGATCCTTTAATTAGAGATTGAAAAGAGAATTTAGAAAAATTTAAACGAGTGAATGAGAGGCTAAGTGTTATGGAGTGCATAGAGGTGATATGTAAAGCATAAAACTAATTTAAGCGGTTAAAGGACTAGGCCCAATTGAACAAATCTTGAAAGGTCACCTGGGGCATCTTCACGAAAGTACTCCATGAGCCAATGAAGTGCACCACGGCTCGTGGTATTCTCCATGGAAAGGAAGGGCCACTGATTCGAGGTAAGGGCTCACCACAGAAGCCCTTCAGGTGGCGTGGTGTGCACCACGACCTATAGAGTGGCTCATGGTGTGCACCATCCATTGGATAACCCTCTTTTTGTCTTAAGCCAGCCTTCACGAACCCTTTCATGGCCAGATGGTCCCTTCCACGGCTCATGAAGGGCTCCTTGGAAAGTACCCTTGGAAAAAATCCTTGAAAAAAATATGTACAACGTTATTTCATCTTCACAAAGTTTGAATACTGTAAAATTCTCTCGGAAATAAAATTTCTAAAATTGATCCAATTTTACAACTTACGGGATTATTACACAATGTCACCTTTCATCATCTCATGCATGTAAATCTTTACTTATGAATGATGGCATTACAGTTTCATGTTTGCATTGCATCTTACATACTTAGTACATTCTAAAAGTACTAACATATATTTTGCCTACATGGTTTAACCATGTAGGGACAGGTGTTCCTCTCTCGGCTCATGGCTAGTTCTTCCTACATTTAAGACTAGTTTTACTGTGGTGAGCCCTTAGTTTGGGACTCAGTCTATTTTTCTTCTTGATATGTAATCTGGACTTGATGTATATTTGGCTTTTGGAGGCTTTTACTTTCTCTATAGTTAATGTTTGGAATCTTTTCTATATGATGGAAACCAACCGATACTAGTTCCATCCATCCATGGTTAAGATGGTATATTTATGGACATTATGTATGTTTCAAAATATTTATTTTATTCCAAATGATGTCCCATAGTCCCTATCCCATTTGCTTCTGCAAATTTTATAAGTTTTATGCTTATGAATGCTTGATATGTTGAGATGGCTTAGGTAGGATCCCTACGAGTGTCTCATTCATCGTATGATGACTAGGCCCTAGGTCGAGTATATTTTGAAATGCGTTGAATTCCTATGAAAGCTGATGCATCATTTTAAATCCCTCTCCATGTTGTTATGGTATACAAGATTATGTATGTTATGATTATACCCATGTTTGTATGTCCAATAGGACTAGTCTATTAGAAGTCAAGAATGAATGAATGATTGAGGTATAGACAAGATATAGGAGCTACCCTTATGATGATGATCTATGTTCAAAAGTCTTCTAGGGTGGGTTAGTAGAATACCTCTCTATTGTTTCAAATGGCTTATGGAATGGGTTAGTAGAATACCTCCCCACACTAGATGATTCTATGGTTCATGTCTATGGCCTCTTCATGAGAGTCATACTTAGCACCGAGTAGACCATGGAACATATGTGGATACTCCCTATAGCTAGGGTAAGAGAACATTAGTAGAATCTCATCATCCCATAACTACCTGCTACAGTAGAAAATAGGGGTCACCGCTAGTAGAGGTCGACTTCTAGACCTACCGTTATTATAGGTTGCTTAATAGCTAGCTTTAGTGGATCAACTTAGGCATTTAGGAGGTTGCCTTAGCAAGTGACTTCCTCGTTTTTCTGGTGTAGGGGGAACATCGGGACTCCATGACTTAGCTCACATGGTTTATATAGGTTAAAGGTTACTCTCACATGTTCATGTTCTTCTTATGGTCCTAAGTTGTCATTTTATGATGATTATGATGGTTCCCTTATGTCCAAGCCTAGAGCCTAGATATGACATGACGAATGGAAAATCCGAAGGCAACCTAAACAAGCCTCTTAGCATATTGTTTACACATCCTTGGTTGCAGAATATAAAAACAAACATTCAACAAGTAATTCTAAGGGTATAGGGGCTTATGACTAATAGAATAAGGACAGATAGAGGAAAGAGATTTGCATGGATCACATAACAAGCAAGTACTAAGGGGAGGGTAAGTAGGACTCTAGCCATGGGTAAATAGGGACTTAGGACTTTCATTATCTTCCATCAACATCAACAAATAGTATCACATAGGGACAAGCACTAACATCTTATCATAGATACATAACATAAGTACCCAACAACACCCCTAGAACATGAGTAGGATGGGGGACAAGACAAGTTCTAGACTTAACCTCAAACTAGAAAGTAATGAGGAATAAAGTCTCAGCATAAGCAAGATCGAAATCGAATATTTTCCTTGAACTAAAGGACTCACCACTACAAATGTCTTCTCGAACCAAGCTAGCCAGGTAAAAGATATCGGGAGCACAGGTCCATACATGGTTAAATCATATAGGCAAAAAGTATGCATTTAGTACTTTGAATGTACTAGTTTGTGGGATGCAATGCAACAATAGATAGCAAGTTTCATAAACAAGATGAATACTTATATACAAGAGAACATTAGCTCAATATGACATGCTTATAAATGTTTGAATGAAAACTTGTACGAAACATAACTTTTTTACATCATACATATGTGAGAGAAAACCATTTGAACTTTAGAAACAATAAGCTATATAAACTTTAAGACACCCTTGGACATGACAAATAGAGATGGCCTTTGATCATTTCTCAAAAATCAGTTCCATGAACACCTTAATCAAGAGACTAGCCAGAAAAGTTCTTATAAATCACACACATGCATTTCAAGTACAACCTACCACACTTGGCACAATGGATTTTGAATTCATACAGAAACCTAACAACACTAGTTTGCAAAGACCGATCATACTATATACAAGTTCAACACTCAATTAGTCATAGTAAGATGCTTCCAATCTATGCATGGAACTTTTTCATTTGAAATGGACTAATAGGTGAATCATCATACATTTCTCACCCATGGCACTATTAGAGTCAAAGATACTGGCAATCAATACTTGAATTGTTGAGGAACGAGAAGATGGCATTTTCAAACATGGAATTTCACATATGATTTGGACTTTGACATAAGAAAATGATTTAACCACACAACCACTCACAATCTACAACTAAAATGTGAAACGAACACACACTAAAATAAAAACTAATACTAGTTATTATAACCAAATTTAAAATATTTACAAACCAACAATTCTCAACTTTAAACCATTACAAACTAAATAAAAAATATTGTCTAGCAAAACCATGAAAATACCACCCCCTCAAAAATACAGCATTGTCCTTAATGTTAACAAAAACCAGTTAAACATAAAGAGGAGAAGAGTGTGAGAACCCCCTTGAATCACACCTTTGGAGGTGGATGAGCTAAACTAGACTCTAACGGGGCATCAATGCTCTATATAGAATCAATCTCCCATGGTAAAGTGGGAAGGATAGTTGGTTTAAATTTAGTCAGGGTCGGAGGAACCACTGGTGGAGGAGTGAGAGTCTGAGGCTCATAAGGTGTTGCAGTAGGCTTGGACAAAGTGTAGACCCACTAGGTCCAATCATTGAGGTATCATGCAACAAAGCCATAGAAGTAGCTCTTATCATCATCTACTCCAAGTTAGTTAGTTCATCCTAGGGGACACCCTTGTCCTATAACTCCTTGGCCGCAAGGGTCTCCTCATCAGTTTCTAGGGTCATCGCAAGATGCTCTAGCTCGCTAGTACCCACACCTGAAGCAGTCGTCTCAACACTAGTACTTATACTAGGTGGTACCTCTACAGTACCACAAAGAGAAGTAGTGTCTATGGACCTCCTCAAACTAATAATATCAGCCTTCAAGGCCATCACATCATCACCACTACCACTGGGCTTCTCATAATTCTCCACATGAACTGTGAGTTGGTCGAGTCTGAATCCATACTCTTGTAAAAGATGCTTTCATTTCTTCATCCCTTCCTAATAGGTGCAAGCACGTCCTTAATGGCCTAATTAATTGTACCAAGACCCTTGACACTCTAGTATTTGAAGATTGGGCCAATTGACCTATCCAGAAAATAACATTTAGAGTCAGTGGGGGTCGAGAAGTAGGGATATGAGCAGGATTGGGTATGGGTGAGAGAGAGGGTATGGGAACTGAGCTAGTAGACATCTCTATGGAATGTATATGCTCTAATGGCCCCACCTCTAAATGCTCTGCATTAATTACCGATAAAGTGTCATGCAACTTCTTCTTCTTCTTCCCCTCCTCATCCCCCTTGTATTCAGCCTCTACACATAAATATCCATGGAAGATGACAAAGTGATCTCGACATCTATTTTCTTTACAAATGGTACACTAGCCTTTCTATATAGGGTCGTGATCAAAATTGGGAGTAGTATTTAAGTTTGTTGTTGTTTTACCCTCATGATCTCTAGGATGATTATTAAACCTAAATTTAACTTCATTTGTCAATGGTACATCCCACTGTGCAGCTTTTGGATGCTATAGAATTGATTCATTTTATGAGGGTATTAGGTTGATGCTATAAAAACCAAACCAGTAATAGGCCGAGATATTGAAATCCTTGTTCTCAATGATAGCCCCCTTTGCAAGCTAACGGGGTGTAGTATCACATAGCAACGGGGCAAGCCACCCTTTCTAGTATTCCAAAGTATTGTTCTTAATTTTTCCGCCAAGGAAAGACGATCCCGAGTAGAATATTTTAGAAGATTATTTATATTAGTTTCACTGCACAATACCAATTTTCCCTATACCTCTACTGCATCTACGAGCTTGTGAATCACTTTAACTTTTCCCCTGCTTTTGGGAACCAGTAGTGCATAGGTGTTATAAATCTCTCATACTCAAGTTGGTACATATGGATCACGAGGCTTTTTGATTGTTGAAACCCGTGAAAATGTATAGTATCCCAAAACTCAGCGTATTTGTCCAAAATCCATTAGTGGACAAGCACTTTTCTTCTAGAATCTTCTTCACCTAGTGGGTTTCAAACTGTTAGGCTATGGAGTGCAATGACCTCTTGAATTATGTTTGGGATTAGATCGTGAGCAACTTTGGAATGCTCTACACATGACCTTGAGCTATAGACCCGGTATTTTCTTCAATGATATGTCATCATTATTTGTATGTGGTTCATGTAGATGTCTTCACCAATCAAAAAAGTCTTCATTATGTGTTTACCAAAAGAGACCTTAATTTGAGGCAAAGTAGGTGGTTGGAACTCCTTAAAAACTATAATATGAGTATGTATTATCACCTGGGCAAAACTAATGTTATAGCCGACACACTAAGTAGGGTGTCTATGGAGAGTGTAACTCACTTTGATAAAATGAAGAAGGATTTCGCAAAGAAAGTTCATCAATTAGCTTTGTTGAGGGTTAGGTTGGATGAAGTCGAAGATAGAGGTCTAATAGGTCCACTGTCACCACCCAAGCCTAGGGCCTAGACGTGACATGACGAATGGGGAACCCGAAGGAACCCTAATCAAGCCTCTCTACTTATCATTACATCATTGGTCGCAGAAGTATGTAAAACACATAAAAAAAGCATAAGGGGCAAAGAGGCTAAGGGATAGATTGCCAAAACATCAACATCAAAGACAAGGAGTCATAGCTCATATCATAATTACACAATTTGGCCAACAAACACCTCTAAATACATAGATAGAGCGGGGGCCAAGACAAAGTAACCGAGCTTACCCTCATAGTCAACATAGAACATAAAAAAGTGTCTCAATACATAGATAATAGAAATCATAGACTATGGTCCTCAAAATGGAGGTCTCACCAACAAGCTTGGAATAACACCGACTAGCCACGTGGAGGGGGAGGATGATCAACTCGAGCACCGATTCATACATGGTGATATCATATAGGCAAGAATATACGTTAGTACATTTTGAATGTACTAAGTATGTAGGATGCAATGCAACAAGAAATAGACATCATGATCAAAATACATAACAATAGGCAATGAGCATATTATAGCAAGATGACATGTATGAACAATGCATAGGTAAAACATGCTTAAATAATTCATGCTCATATAAAGTATCATATGTGAAGAATAGACCAACCTAGATTTCCAAGGTATAAAACTCTTTAGGTTAGTGATGATGCCGCCCCATCACTTAGGTGTTGAAGTACTAACCCTTCACTCAGTTGGTGATAATGTCGCCCCATCACTTAGGTGAAGAAGTACTAACCCTTCAGTCGGTGGATGAGTACAAACCCCCAACTTGATTAGTGATGATGCTCGCCCCATCACTAGGTGAAGTACTAACCCTTCCCTCGGTTAATGGGTACAAACCATATCTCGGTTATCCGGGTTTTTAGACCCCCCGATTAGGCATGGTCTAATGCAACACTTTATATAGAATTCACCATGAATATAACCTCATTTTATCATCATAACATCAATCATATCATATCTCATGCTTTGGACCTTCAACTCCTCAAGAAACCACATCTGGACATTTTATCAAACACCTTGGGGGTGTGTACTAAGGGTTAAAGACCATGCAATTTAGAGAAGAAATCATGTAAGAAAATATGTTATAAAACCATCAATCAACACCTTGTAACACCCTTAAGTAATATATTAAAACCCTTTATCAAATCTCACATTAGATCTAAGATTCAGAGCTCAAAACATGCTAAAATAATCATTTTCATGAACTCAAATCACTGTGCAGTAAATTTCTCAATATACAAGACCCACATGTAAAATCCACTTTAAATCATGCAATATTAGTAAAATGAGGGTTTAGGAACCATGGGTGAAAGGATCCAATTGTTCAACACCACATACCTTGACTTCGGAGAACCCTTGAAGAAGATTGAAAATGGAGAATTGAAGCTTGAGTGAGATCCTTGATGAAATCCTTAAGATTGGTCTTGAGTTTGGGCTTGGTGAGTATTGGGGAATGTTTAGGGTGATATGAGGATGAAATAAGGCTAAATATAGGTAAAAACATGTTTGGAAAAACTTAGGCCCAACACTTAGAAAAATCTAGATGGACTAACAAAAACAGTGCAGAATTTACACCTCTCCCCGTCGCAGAGAGGTCGCGGACCCTCACTTGAAAGTGCACCAAGTGCAAATTTCATAAATCAATTCCTTTGCTTTAAAATCGAGGTTAGACCCTTGTCCCCTAATTTGGACCCTCTGAACAAGAATATGAAGTCGAATTTTTGAAATAACAAATAAATTTTTAGATATATGGAAAACAAGATTCTGTGCCCTTCCGAGGCACGTTTTGAGGCACTTTTTGGGGTCGTTTCATCCACAAGCAGTACAGGAGGTTCAAGCTACCTAGATCTCCAAATGCAAATACTTTAGGAGGAGAGTCCAGGAAACCATGACAGGAGGAATCATTGCTTCCTAGCAACAAACCTAGACACTTTTTTGCGAACAACTGTGCCCGGAGTCAAAGAGATCAGTCAAAGCCCTCCAACTCTTCAAGGAAATAGCAGACCATATTGGTATTATCTTAGTAGAAATGGTGATCTATAGTCTGTCTTCTCACTAGAGGACAATTTAATAGGCGAGACACTCTTCTCCTTAGAAGTGTATGAATCAGCAGAAGAGGATGGCAATACCACTGATGAATCTAGCCACAACATGTACCAGATATCCAACCCAAGAAAAAATGACGGGGTTGACTACCCACACATTCATATCTATCTTCTCATCCAAATGGGATAAGCTCGTGCAAGTTATTACAATCATGGATATAGGGGCTGCATCGTCCATCCTCAACCCCGCAGTCTTACCGGATGATCATTGGATCTGTCACTTCCAGAACTTCAGCACTCTATCAAGAAAAATCCTGACAACCAAGTTGATCACCAAGTATCCAGTTGTGATCGAGTTCTTCCCAAGCTTACAATTCAGGACCAAGCTCCTTTGTTCAACATTACCCAGAAGAGACCTCATCGCTGGTTTCGGCATATACAAGCAACTGAAGGATCGCCTTTAGATAAGAACAAAGGGAAGAGCTTTCAGTAAACAATTCAAGCCATACACCACTACCTCTAAGTTATTTCACATGTCTGGTGAAGACACCAACTTAATAGAGCTTGCATCCATCATAATGATCGGAAGGCCATCAACACCTCCAGATGGGATGGTGGACTACCTACCGAAACTGTTCACCTACTTTAGGGATCCCTTTGATTCATCAATCATAGTGGAAATAAGGACGTTCTATGAACTCCAAGTGTTCAGGAAATATGGAGGATCTGTCCTTAAACCTTTTGGGGTCCACCCGAAGTACCAATTCTACCACGTCATCATCCTCTTAGCAGATGACTTCCCCTTGGAACTTCTATGGCTATTTTGGTACCTATGTCACCAATATTACATCCTCATGGAGTGTCACGACCCAAGCCTAGGGCCTAGATATGACACGGCGAATGGGAACTCGAAGGACCCGAACAAGCCTCTTAGCATATCAATCACACATCCTTGGTTACAGAAGCAAAGTAAGCAACAACAAGAGATATAATAAAAAGGAAAGCGGTACTAAGGGAAGTCTTTGATAATTATTACAACATAAAAGAGTCAAGCTCAAGCATAAGTACTTCATTATATCCAACAACACCTCTAACATGGAACGAAGCGGGGCCCGAGACATTTTCCAAGCTCAATCTCATAGTAACAAATGTTCGACATAAAGAACCCATAAAATAACAAGAGTCAAAAAGATAGTGTCCTCGGACTTGAGGACTCGCCAAAGCTTGCTTCAAAGGACTGTACTAGCCACGTGGAGGATGATCAAATGGTGCTCCGGTCCCTACATGGTAATATGCCGTAGGCATAGAGTAAGCGTTAGTACTATTAAATGAACTAAGTATGTAGGATGCAATGCAACAAGACATAAGCCAATACAGTCAAAATGCATAATAATAAGCAATAGATAAGTGTAATCTCAATATGTCATGTATGATCAATGCTTGAAGTAAAACATGCTTGTAAATCATTCAACTTGCATAGAACATAATACATATGTGGGAAGAGACCTTAACTAACAAGAGTAAGACCAAGCGAGCTACAACTTGGAATCCCGATGATTACCACTCATCAGTAAAGAGGTGTTCAATTTTCCAAGGTATACCATACATCTTATAGGAGCCCATCCTATTTAGGAGAAGTAACCCCCTTATGGGAACTTGTCCCATTTCAGGATGGATTTCATGATAAAGTTCACTAAATGGATCCACTAGTATAGCAAGGGTAAAGTATAATCCTATGTTGGCACATAGTTTGAGGAAATGAGTATGGACCCTTGAAGATAGTCCATGTCGACATCCAATCCATCGATGCTAAGTCTAATCCCATGGAATACTTCAAATAATCATACTTTAATGATAACATGAATAGCTTGTAAGAACATGACTTGAGTCGCTCATAAAAATGTTTGACCTCTTATGGTGAGCCTAATTGAAAACATACGAGTAATAATAATAATAATAGATGAACCCTTGCTTTAACATGAATGACTCACAAGAGGTAAAAATCTTGAAATAGGGCTTAACTTGATACTTATAACATCATAGATACTTTTCATGAATTCAATACGTGTTTGAAAGCCCTTAAACATCATGGAGTCACTTCAATTGTAAATCATGTAATAGATCATCAATAACTTGAGAATTCTTGACTTGACATTTATGAAACACTTGGTGGGTTCATGATACTAGTTCAAAATCATGCAATTCGAGAGTGAAATAAGATAAGAAACTTAATGCAAATCAATCCACCAACATATAGTAAAACCCCCATGGAGAGTACCTTGAAATCTATCATGAAATCTCATAATAGATCATAGTTTCATAACTCAAAACATGCATAGTCTCAATAGACAAAATCAATTCATGGTATAAGCTTGAAATAGATAGACATGCATAATCAAT
>JAPFFP010044741.1:0-12166 GCA_026153255.1 Solanum medicagineum | reverse complement strand
ACTACTACTACTACTACTACTACTACTACTACTACTACTACTACTACTACTACTACTACTACTACTACTACTACTACTACTACTACTACTACTACCCGTAGGTGGTATTGTACATGGCCAAAAAGCTACAAAATCAGCAGTCTTCACAAAAACACCTCAAATTTTGTAATCCTGTAAAACCAACACAAAACACACATAAAATCTACTAAAAATTGCCAAAGAACACACAAAATTCTAAGTTTGAAGCATTAAAAGTATCGTATTTTAGCGTCACATCAAAGTAAAGGAATGATAGATCCTTAGAGGGTTTTAGGTCTGATATAAGGCTTATGAATCCTCAAAATGACGTAATTTTAGGCCTAGGATACACGGAAAGGAATGATAGATCCTTAGAGGGTTTTAGGTCTGATATAAGGCTTACATTCCATAGGTCGTAAATGGCCCTCATAAACCCCCTTAACACTTAGCAAATTTTCAAATCCAGAAACCCTATTCACAAGCTTGGTTTATGGCTCGAGGGTTAAACCACGGTCTATGAACTAGGCTTGTGAATTGCCTCTGAACTTTTGCAGTTTCACTTTTTCTGCATTCCTTAGCCTTTCTAACTACGGTTCCTTACAATATCTCCCCTTGGGAATATTCATCCCCGAATGTACTAAATGTAGGCCATAAGGAATTAAATAAATAACTCACAAACTAGGTTGTAGGCAAAATGCAATCTAAACATTCTTTTATGAAATTTTCAAAATCTGTACTCAAAATATGTCTCGAAACAGTCCATATACACGTAAATATGCATATGCATCATACAAAAACTGAAATGCAAGAAATTGGATATTTTAGACAAGAATAACTTAATATCTTGGGCTTGAGTAGAGTGGAAAAGAAGGGATGATGCTTCATCATGTCCACTTCCACTTCCTATGTTCCATCTTTAATTTGTTGATTCCTCCAAAGCACTTTAGCATATACAACTTCCTTATTTCTCAAACGACCCCAAAAAGTGCCTGAAAATGTGCCTCGAAAGTGTCTGGAATTGTAATTTCTATATATCTCAAAATTCATGTGTGATATCAAAAATCTGACTTCATATTCTTATTCAGGGGGTCAAAATTAAGAAAAATGGGGTCTAACCCTGATTTTAGAGCAAACGGTTAGCAATTTTGATTTTCCAAATGTCGAATTCCAGAGAGCTTTTCGCGCTCCTAGCGCGATGCACCAAGAGCGCACACTAGTGTTAAAATTCTGTCAATTTTGACTTTGGTCCAATACTTTTAAGTCTTGGGCCTAAGTATTCCCAAATGTGAAAATACCTATACTTAACCATTTTTCACCCTTAAGTCTTGGGCCTAAGTATTCCCAAATGTGAAAATACCTATACTTTACCATTTTTCACCCTCATATCATTCTAAACATTCATCAATACTCATTCAACCACTTAGCCAATATTTATCTCCTAAACTCAAGTCTCAAAACCCTCTCAGGATCTAATGATTTCCTCTCAAGCTTCAACTCTCCATCTCCAATCTTCATCAATTTCATCTTTAAAACTAAGGTATGTGAGTTTCTTTCATGGGTTCCTTTCATCCATGATACCCAAGCTCTCCTTACTGAAAAATTGCATGCTTTAAAGTTGATTTATTCATGGGTCTTATCTATTGTAAAAATTACTGCACAACATGTTGAGTTTATGAAATTGTGACTGTTTTACTATGTTTGGAGCTATGAATCTAAGATCTATGGTGAGGATTGATGAAGGGTCTTGATGTATATTGTGTGAGGGTGTTACCAAGTATCTATTGATCACTTTACATTGATTTTTATAGCATGATTTCACTCTTGAATTGTATGATCTTACACTAGCATTACACACTCTCAAAGTGTTTGATAAAATATCCGGTTATGGATTCTTGAGGAATTGAAGTTACACTGTATGTCTTATGAGTTGAATGACTATATGATGACGAAATGATGATGGAATGATGATGAAAAGGAATGTATGTGTATGATGATGAAAGGAGAGTATGTGTGTGTGTGAGATATTATTTCTATATAGTGTTGTAATGACCAAGCCTAGCTCAGGGGGTTGTAGGACCGGGTAACCTATCGAGGGGTTGGTACATTAGTCACGTAGCTCGGGGGGTGGTAGGCCTGGGTAACCTTGTTGGGGTTGGTACCCATCAACCTTGATGGGGGGGGGGTTGTACTCTATCAACCTCATGAAGGGGTTAGTACCTCATGCGCCTATCCAAGGGGGCGGTAGGTCTTGGATTGCACTATAATGTTCACTCCTTACACTCATATTATGTTCTATATAAGCAGGTTTTACTTTAAGCATCATTCATATATATCATATTGTTAGTATGTTATCTATTTCTTATGATTATGCATTTTGCCTATGATGCCTATCTCTTGTTGCATTGCATCCTACATACTTAGTACATTCAAACGTACTAACGCATACACTATGTCTACATGATGTCACCATGCAGGAATCAGTGTACCGATTGATCATTCTCCTCCATATGGCTAGTATAACGTCTATCAAGCTTGTTGGTGAGTCCTCAATTTCGGGGACATTCTTGTGATCTATTTCTATGTATTAAGACTTTCTCTCTTTGATTTATGTATTAACTATGAGGGTGAGCCCGGTTGCTTTGTCTTGACTGCCGCTCTTATCTATGCAGTAGAGACGTTGTTGGACATGTTATATATCTATGATATGAGCTTGACTCTACTGACTCTTGATGTTTATGATATGGAAGTTTATCCTTAGTCCCAATTTCCCTTGTTTACATTTATCTCTTATTGTCATTCTAATTGCTTCTGCGACCAAGGATGTGTAATGATATGCTATGAGGCTTGTTTGGGGTTCCTTTGGTTCTCTATTCGCCGGTCACATCTAGCCCCTTGGTTTGGGTCGTGACAATTTCTTAGCCTCTTTACTTGTTAGTCTAGAATTTCAAGTGGAACCTCTTCATAAGTCAAATTTTCTTCAATGCTCACATCTTCTAATGGGATTATAGAGTTTAGATTTCCTTAACATTGATACATGGAATGTCAGATGAATCTTGCTCATCTTTATAGGCAACTCCAAATTATATGCCACGTTGCCAACTCTTCTCACCACCTTGTAAGTACTAACATATCTAAGGCTTATGTTTCCTTTTAGTCAAATCAAATTACCCCTTTCATGGGAGACACATTTAAATAAATTCAATCACCAATGTTGAACTCAAGGTCCTTCCTTCTCACATGGGAATAGGATTTTATCTGACTTTGAATTGTTTCCGATTTCTCCCTTATGAGCCTCGCCATTTTCATAGCATCCATGACTAATAGCAAGGTCATATTACCAACTTCAAACCATCCAACAAGTGATCTAAATCATCTGTCATATAAAGCCTCAAATTGTGTCATCTCAATGCTTGAGTGGAAGCTATTATTATAGGCAAACCAATGAGAGATAAGTGATCATCCCAACTCCCTTTGAACTCCAATACGCAAGTTCTCAACATATTCAGATGTTTGAATTGTCCTTTTGGCTTGCCCATCCATTTGAGGATGGAAGGTGGTACTCAACTTCACCTTAGTACTAAGGACCCTTTGAAATGATTTCCAAAAGTGAGAGGTAAATTGGACTCTACGATTTGATATGATGGACAATGGAATCATATGCAACCTCACCAACTCTCGGATGTAGGATATCGCCCAAGCCATACCTCCTTTTTAAGGCTAAAGTGGTCATTGTCAAGATATGTAACCTAACCGAGGTTAGGGTCAATCCCACTGGGAATATGATAGACTTAGAAGAATTCAAGGCAATTTGGGTTGATTAACCATCTTACCTCCCCAAAGGGGGGATTTTGTAACAATTATGAAAAGTAATCCTAAACTAAGACAAGAGTTAAATCAATATGAAGAGTAACTAGGGTATTGTTTTCCCATGATTCCTTAATGCAATATTACCACATAATCAAATTCTTTTTCAGTGTGTATCATGCAGAACGGTAAGTTAAGTTCGCCAAACCCTTTGGCCCAGGCGAGAGGCAAATTTCACTATGTCATTTGGTCTATCCCTGTAGTGTGACATTACTAACCCTTACCTATTATTCTAATATAACTTCTCTTTGGTCCAGTTTGGTTGATTAGACGAAAAACAAAAATTGAATCCTGTTAAATAATCTCTTTTCCTATTCATTACTACATTAATTTAGTCAGTAACACTAGGCGAGTTCTAATGTTAGCCACCATTAAAAAGCATTCAAATCAAAGAGAATTAATCATTACATGCATGCACATTTTTCAAGAATTACGAATTATCTAGTTTTACCTTGTTAGTTCTTCATGGTTCCCACAGCCCTAGTTGTGGATTTAGCTATTCATGATCAGTGTAGATGTAAGAATTATGAATTTGAATAACATAACTGAGCACTTATATAAGAGAATTAAGCACAAGGAATCCAAAATCTTCACCAAGAATCACAAGATTGAGAATAAGGACAAAAATAGAGTTTTTACAAGTGTTTCTCTCAAGCTCTCTACTCTTCTCTATTCTTCTGTGACGTTTTCTTACTATTATTTTTGAAACATAACATAAAAAAAATCTATTTATAGTGTTTAAAATACAAAAATCAAAGTTGTCATGACTCGGACCTTGGGTCTAGGAGTGACATGGAGAATGGGAACCCAAGAGTCCCAAAAAAGCCTCAAAGTATCCATATCCACATCATTAGTTCGGAAGCGTATTTAAATAGTAAACACACAGTTCTAAGGGATGGGAAAGTAGGACTCACACTATGGGGAAGTCATAGGAAAACGTATTAACATGGGTTCACTTAACATGTAGCACATAAAGACTAAGAGGAGGGTAAGTATGACTCATGCTATGGGGACAATTTGAGAATTAGGATATGACTCATGCAATGGGGACAATTTAAGAATTAGGATCTTTCACATCATATCATGTAATCAAGTCATAAGATTCATAGCCAAATCACATAACGATATCTAATAAGTACCAAGCCATAACATAATCTCCAATCATAGCACTTAGCATATAAATGTAAAGGGGTTTACAAGATGTCTAACAATGCCTCTACTAATAAGATAGGTCAGGAGCCAAGATATATCCCTGCTTCACCCTCAAAATATGTAAGATAGATAAAAGCACTCTAGGTAGAAGGATGGTGGGTTGTCCTTGGAAGATAGGACTCATCACAACAAGCAAAACTTGAGATACGAGCTAGGTGTCATACGGTGGATGATCGAAATCCTCAGTTAACAGAAAATATAAACAATGGAAAGTGGGGCTAAGGGAGAGAGTTTAATGCTTAAATAACATAAATGAGTCAAAGCTCAAGCATAATTAAATTACTTGTCCAACAAAACCTCTAGCTTGGAACGGAGCGTGGGCCAAGACACTTTCCGGGCTCGCCCTCATAATAATGGCAATAAGTATTCCAAAATAAAAAAAATGTAGTCTAAACATAAGCATGAATAAGATAGATATCGTCCCCGGACATGAGGACTCACCAAAGCTAACTTGAACAATCCGTCTAGCCACGTGAAAGAGAATCAATAGGAGCTCTAGTTCCTACATGGTAATATCATGTAGGCATAGAATATGTGTTATACGTTTGAATGTACTAAGTATGTAGAATGCAATGCAACAAGAGGTAGGTAACATAATCGAAATGCATAATTAGGCAATAGATGAACATATAGCAATGTGACATGCATGAATGATGCTTGAAGTATAAAAATACTTGTAAAGAACATATTACATGTTTAGGAAGGGGCCATCTTTATAGACCAAGCAAACTTAGTACTTGGAATCCAAGGTAGACCACTCCTTAGAAGTGATTGAGAAATCAACCCTCAATTGGTTGATGGGCATGACCACCCCCCGTCCAAAGTGATGAGGAATCAACCCTTCAATTGGTTGATGGCTTACCACCCCATCCGAGGTAATTGAGGTATCAACCCCTCAATTGGTTGATGACATGACCACCCCCATCTCAAGTGATTGAGGAATCAACCCCCCAATTAGTTGATAACATGACCACCCCCATCCCAAGTGAAGGTATCAACCCCTCAATTGGTTAATGGGCAAACCACCGCCCATCAAGATGGTTAAGGCAATTTACCCCTCCTCAACTAGGTATGGTCAACTCACAACACTATATGCATTTTCCGTGAAAGCAATACATATACACCTTCTTTTCATCATAATAAAGTCATTTAAGTCATAGGTCATACAATAGATCATCAATATCTCAAGAATCCAAAATCGGACATTTTATCAAACAATTGGCGGGTGTATAATGCTAGTGTAAAATCATGCAATTTAAGAGAGAAGTCATGCAAGAAAACATGAAGTAAATCAGCCACCAACACTTGGTAATACCCTCATGCAATATACATTGAAACCTTTCATCAAATCTCAAGATAGATCATAGATTCATAGCTCAAAACATGCTTAAATAGTCACACTTTCATGAAATCCCAACATAGTTCATAGTCAAATTCAAAATAAGTAAAACTCATAAGTAAATCAACTTAGAACATGAAATTTATGAAAAAAGGGAGCTTGGGCACCATGGGTGAAAGGACCCAATGGTTGAAATCCACATACCTTGACTTTGGAGAATTCCTTGATGAAGATTTGAATGGAGACTTGAAGCTTGAATAAAATCCTTAAGATTCGGAAAGGGATTTGACACTTGAATTTTGAGTGACATATTAGTCTAAGTGTTTGAGAGGGTTTTGGAGAATGTTTTGCATGATATGAAGGTGAAATATGGCTAAGTGTACGTATTTTTATGCATGAGAAGGCTTAGGCCCAAGACTCCAAATCCTTGGACTGAGATTAGAAAATTGGTAACAAAATACACTACTCCGCGACAGGTCTGCGTCGCGGAGCAGTTGCGAACTACTACTGGAATTACAAAATTTGTGAAATTCGTTTTTCGCTACGGGTCCTCTAAGGTCCGGGTTATACCCATTGTCCACTCAATTTTGCCCCCTGAACAAGAATATGAAGTCGGATTTTCAGATATCACGCATGAATTTTGAGATATATAGAAATTATGATTATGGGCATTTTCGAGACACATTTTCAGGCACTTTTTGGGGTCGTTTCAATATCTCCCCCTTGGGAACATTCGTCCCCGAATGTCAAAGGAAGGTACAATTAGAAGGATAATCATGAAGAGATCATTCCTGATAAAAATGCAACATGCAATTAAACATTATTTCAAAATCTCAACATAAGTGTCAAAATCACTATGAACTTGTCAATATAAACATGAATGCATGCAATGAAATAAGCGCTGAAATTTAAGACTTGGAATCATAAAAAGGACTTGAAGTGTTATCATAAGCTTGAATAGAATGAAAGTGGTATGGATAGTGCTTTTCCATGCCCGCTCCATCTTCCCGAGGGACATTTCAGTTTGACGATTCCTCCAAAGGGCCTTGACGAATGCTACATTCTTATTAGTCAACCTTTCCACCCTTCCATCCAATACCTCCACCTGGAACTTGTCCTACGCCAACTTATCCTCCACAACACCGACAACCTCAAAGTGTTCTATAGCATTAGAGTCACCAACACATCCCCTCAACTTAGATTCATGAAGAGTTGGACGAACCATACCCTTACCATATGCAACTCCAACTCATAGGTTGCCTTATCAAATCCTCCTCAACACTCTATAAGAACCCACAAAATCGTAAACTCAATTCCCTCCTTACCAAAACATACCACACCCTTCATGGGTGAAACCTTCAAATAGACCCAATCACCACCCTTAAGTTCAAGATCCCTACTCCCCACATCGGCGTAGGACTTTTAATGACTTTGGGCTGTTTTCAACCTTTCTCTAATCAACCTTACCTTTTCCATAGCCCCCATAACCAGATCCAGACCCAACAAAGCCATTTCCTTTACCTCATCCACCCAACCGGGGACCTACAACGTCTACCATATGGAGCTTCAAAAGGAGCCATACCAATACTAGAATGATAGCTATTATGAGCCTCATCAAGAATCCTCTTTCTCAAGTCATCCACACTAGGCACATACAACCATCCTTGGTACCTAAGGGCACCATCTCCCCTTTGGGAGAAAACCTCCACCTTGCCATCTCTCACCAAGGTCTTCAACTCCAACAAGGCGGGGTCAAGATCTTGCTTTGACCTTACCTCCTCAACCAATGAAAGTTTAGAACCACTAACCACCACTACACCACCATAGTCAACCTCTTCCAACCTAACCCTCAATCTAGCCAATCGGTGGACCTCCCCAACCACCCCTTTGCTACGTCCATCTACATGAACTAGGCTACCCATGGACACCCTACTCAAAGCACTAACCTCAATATTAGCCTTACCAAGGCGATAGTACATACTCGTATCATAATACTTAAGAAGCTATAACCACCTTCGTTGTCTCAAGATAAGATCTTTTTAGGTGAACACATATTGAAGACTCTTATGATCGGTGAACACATCAATATACACCCCATATAGATAATGAGCCAAAGTTTCAAAGCAATTACCACGGTGGCCAACTCAAGATCTTGAGTAGGATAATTCATTTCATGCACCTTGAGTTGTCCAGAAGCATAGGCTATCACCTTACCATTTTGCATCAAAACATAACCCTAACCAATCGGTGAGACATCACAATATACAACAAATCCTTCCAACCCTTCCAGTAGTGACAAGATAGGAGCGGACATAAGCTTATTCTTCAAAGTTTGGAAACTCTGTTCACACTCATTAGTCCACACAAACTTAGCCTTCTTTTGAGTCAACTTAGTCATGGGAGAAGCAGTAGTAGAGGACCCATTCACAAACCTCTGGTAATAACCCGCTAAGCCCAAAAAGCTTCTAATATCCAATGGGTTGAAAGGTCTAGGCCAATTTCTAACCAATTTCATCTTTCTAGGATCCACCTTAATACTATCCCCCGACACCACATGTCCTAGGAAGACAACTTATTTTAACCAAAATTCACATTTTTCATACTTAGCATACAACTTCTCTTCCCTCAATTTTGTAGTACTACCCTCAAATGACCTACATGCTCCTCCTCACTATGGGAATAGATCGAGATATCATTGATGAAAACCACCACAAGCAAATCAAGGTAGGGTTTAGGGACCCTATTCATAAGATCCATGAAGATGGCCAGCGCATTGGTCAACCCAAAAGACATAATCACCATCTTATAATGCCCATACCTAGTTCGGAAGGCCGTCTTGGGAATACCACATCCCTCACGTAGATCAATCTTAGAGAAGTGACTAGCCCCCTTAAAGTTGGTCAAAGATCATTAATCCTAGGTAGAGGATACATACTCCTTACAGTGACCCTATTAAGTTGCTGGTAACCAATACACATTGTAAGGAATCATCCTTCTTCTACAAAGTGACACCGGGAAGCTCTAGGAATGACATCAAAGAACTCATCATCCACAAAACTGACTCTATAGGAAGGGCTTTGGGCTCAACATTCCTAACCCTCGCAAGATGATAGAGAATCCCACTAGAAGACAACTCATGGGATTGAATGCAAGAAATGAATCTATACTTAACCACACATTATGAGTTTTCCACTCAAGAACGGGCTTACTAGGGAATTGGAATCTTACTCTACGGGTCCTACCAATAATGGAGACATGATATGTATGCAACTAATCCACCTCAAGTATGACATCAAAATCCATCATATCTAATTCAACATAGTAACAAGACAAGATCTACGTAATATAACCACAAAACAATTCCTATGGGCCTTCTTAGCAACAATAGACTTGTTAATGAGGTAGATACCAAATGCTCACATAACAACTCGGGACACACATGAAGCCTACTAGCAAAAAAAGTAATAATGAAAGAGATAGTGACCATTGACCCATCAATCACACACATCAAGATCAAAGGAAATTTCAACATACTAATAACAACACTAGGCGCCATCCGTTCCTTGAACCTCTTGATCAATATGACCGCCTCGTTCTTGAGGTCGGCCACCTTTACACCTTTTTTGAGCATGTGAACAATCAACAACCTTGTGGCCCACCTCATCACAACTATAATAAGCATTGGACTTCCTCGGGCATGGGCCACCATGGTTCTTCCCACACCTATGGCATTTAGGATTAGTCATCCCACCATTGTTATCTCCACATTGAACCCTTCTTCTCCCTTCCTTTGTGGCTACCGGGCAACCCCTCATCTTATGTCCAACACTGGCACACTTGTAATAACACTTAGTAACAACCAAACACTTCCCTTGATACCCCTTGCAACACTCTTTACAACTAGCAAAAGAGATCCTTCCCTTTCTAAACTTGGGCACCAGTAGTCTAGTAGAAGATGAAGCTCCCTCAACTCAGCTCTCTTGGCTTTCCTCTTCCCACTCTTACCACTTGAGGTCTAGAGGGTACCCACCGATCGGTTGAGTTGAGCGTCACAACTTTGGCCAACACCCATAGAGCATTGCGAACCTCCGCATTTGATATATCATCGTCCTGAGTAGCTTGAGACATATTCTGAAATGCAATGATTAAAATAAGAAATAGGCCTTAGGGGACTTGACTCTATCGCACGACATAGATTAAGAAGAAGGGAAACATTTTTTAAAATGCCTCATGGCCTCTTACTCATAGTCGTGGTGTGCTTCATAACCTTGATAAGACTCTAATCGACGCAGTGTGTTGAATTTCGAGGACCATTAACAACCTAGTGCTCTGATACCAAATTTTTCATGACCCAAATTAGGGCCTAGACGTGACATGGCGAATGGGGAACCCGAAGGAACCCCAAACAAACCTCTTAGTATATCATACGCGTCCTTGGTCACAGATTCAAGATAAAACAACAAAAGAAAAAATAAACAAGGGAAATTGGGACTAAGGGAGAGATTATAATTCTTAAATAACATAAATGAGTCAAAGCTCAAGCATAATTACATTACTTTTCCAACAATACCTCTAACTTGGAAGGGAGCGTGGGCCAAGACACTTTCCGGACTTACCCTCATAATAACAGTAATAAGTATTCCAAAATATACAAAATGTAGTCTAAACATAAGCATTAAAGAAGATAGATATTATCCTCAGACATGAGGACTCACCAAGACTAACTTGAACATCCATCTAGCCACGTGAAGGAGAATCAGTGGGAGCTCCGGTTCCTACATGGTAATATCATGTAGGCATAGCATATGTGTTAGTACATTTGAATGTACTAAGTATTAGGATGCAATGCAACAAGAGGTAGGTAACATAATTGAAATGCATAATAAGGCAATGGATGAACATATAGCAATATGACATGCATGATTGATGCTTGAAGTAAAACATACTTATAAAGAACGTATTACATGTGTAGGAAGGAACCATCTTTATGGACCAAGCAAACTTAGTACTTGGAATCCAAGGTAGATGACCCCTTAGAAGTGATTGAGGAATCAACCCCTCAATTGGCTGATGGGCATGACCACCCCCCATCCAAAGTGATTGACGAATCAACCCCTTAATTGGTTGATAGCTTACCACCCCCGTCCGAGGTGATTGAGGTATCAAGCCCTCGATTGGTTGATGACATGACCACCCCCATCCTAAGTGATTGAGGAATCAATCCCCCAATTGGTTGACGGTATGACCACCCCCGTCCCAAGTGATTGAGGTATCAACCCCTCAATTGGTTAATGGGAAAACCACCCCCCATCAAGTTGGTTGAGGCAATTTACCCCTCCTCAACTAGGTATGGTCAACTCACAATACTATAGGTACTTTCCATGAAATCAACACATATATACTTTCTTTTCATCATCATAAAGTTATTTAAGTCATAGGTCATACAATAGATCATTAATAGCTCGAGAATTCAAAATCGGACATTTTATCAAATACTTGGTGGATGTGTAATGCTAGTGTAAAATCATGCAATTTAAGAATGAAGTCAGGCAAGAAAACTTGAAGTAAATTAACCCACTAATATTTGGTAATACCCTCATGCAATATACATTGAAACCTTTCATCAAATCTCAAGATAGATCATAGATTTATAGCCAAAACATATTTAAACAATCACACTTTTATGAAACTCCAACATAGTTCATAGTCAAATTCATACTAAAATACCCATAA
>JAPFFP010044740.1:0-12168 GCA_026153255.1 Solanum medicagineum | reverse complement strand
AAATGTTGCCCGAAAAATACATGAAAAGTTTTTTTGAATTTTTTTCTTTATATATATATATATATATATATATATATCCACAAAAAAATAAAAATAAAATAATTTTTTTTGAAAAAATACTGACAAACAAAAAGAAACAGAAAAAAGGGACAAATTATTCAGCCTTGGGCTGTTTTTGAGCAAAAAAAGTCTAATAACCTTAGGTTGATTTGAATTTTGTTGAGCCCGTGACCTTCTTGGGCTATTTTTTGTAAAGAAAAAGTATACTTACACAAATCCTCGTGTAAGTAACAAATTTCAATATATCCCAACCCTTTGCAAATTTACAAAAATCCCTTAAAATAAGTCTTGTACGGATACATTGCCTGGAAACTAGATTTATAGATGATATTTATTATATTTAATTTCAGTTATGATTTAAATGTAAAGTACCATAGTTTCAAATTACAATCCCTTAAAATTTGTTAAACATATCCTAATCAAATCCCTAACAAAAAGACAATAATACGTTTCAAAAATTCAAAATTTACATATCTTTAAATCTATAACAAAAAGGAATGCTACAGTATGTTGACATTCCGAAGGCGCAACATTGCGGCAACTCATAAAAAATATAATTAAAAATTAAAAGAAGGTTTGATTTGATTTTAGAAAAAATAATTTAATTTGGGAGGAGAATTAATTTTAGAGATAATTTAAAATTTAAGGATAATTAGGAAACCAATTAGTTATTTACAAAATTGTCTGCGAACCAAAAAAATTTCATGTGAGGGTTCAAGTTATTCCGAAGGGAAGATATTAGCACCCTTCAGAATCCACAACTGTGGATCCCGATTGAACTCATTTTTTTTCAAATTGAGGAGGAGATATGCAATTGAACATAAGTATAATAATCACAAAATATACAAAGACAATGAAATGAATAATGATATGTGAAGCGTCCAAATATTTGCCTAACGTCAACAATATACAAAAAAAAAATATAAATAACAAACTAAAATTGTCCAATCTTTTTGGATGGGAGCGGCCTCAAAAATCGATGGAGAAGTTTCATCCTTGGCTAAGTTTAATAAATAACATTATTAAATAATGATAGCAACCTAATTATGTTAATCAATAAAGTAGAAGAAACTACAATTATGTTAATCAATAAATTAGAAGAAATTATGACAATGAATAAAGCAAAAGAAACGACAATTATGCCAATCAATAAAGCAAAAAAAAAAAAACAATAAATATACCAATCAATAAAAAGAAAGAAATAATAATTATGAGAAAGAACAAATCAATAAAGTAAAGAAATAACAATAATGATAAAGAAATGTAAGAAAATTATTAACTAAGGTATAACAACAACCAATAATTGAAACCAACTTATAACTTGTAGTCATAAGAAAATAGAATAAAACCCAATAATAGAGTTGGGGCTATGGAATTTTAGCAATATAACAAATATTATTTTAAACTAAATTTTTTTGTCTTTTTGAATAAGGAGTCCTCGAAATCCGACAGATAGATTCGTCATTGGCTATTTTGAAAAATAATATATGCATGAATTTAAACTAATCTGTGAATTTTAACATGCGATAAATATGAATTTAAGCTAACTTTTTCCGTCTTTTTTAAATAGGGAGGCCTCGAAATCCGACGGATAGATTTATCATAAACCAATGTTTAACAAATAACAGAAAAAAATATTTAAAAATAAAACAATAAAATCACAAGTATGAGATGAGATGAATAAAGAAGTAAGCAAACATAACTTAACCAACAATGAGCAACTCCCAATTAGCAAATTATGTACAAGATTAATCACAGTTCAGGACCATAACAACAATAGCAACAAAAATTAACTAATAATGACTTAATAAATATTGGAAGAAAGAAAGAAAAAAGGTAATTATTAGAGCAAGTTGGAGATAATTAAATAGACAAACATACTAACTACTAATTTTAACATAACAATGATGAACTAAACTGTGACAAATATTACATAACAACAAACACTTCTAACTGGAAAAATTTTCAATTCGTGAACTCCCAAAATAGCACCTAATGTAGAAAGAAGAAGAGATTATTACCGGAGGAGAACATTTTCTAACAGGATCTGATTATTTCGCAGTGTGACGAGAACAAGAGAGCAGCAGTGGTGCTTTGACCGTTGTTTTCCGGAGTTGGTGTTGGTTGAGCTGGAGGTGATGCCTCACTGGAAACAGAGGGAGAGGAAGGTTGTTTGGTCGTTGTTTCGGAATGATTCGCCGGAGAAAATTGAGGTGTTTTCGGTTGTTTTTGAGGTCAAAATGGGGCTGATTCGTGGTGGTTTTCATGGTGGTCGTTGGGCGGTGAGTTTGGGTTATTTTCAAGTGGGTTTCTTGGTTGTTTGCTGGCTGCGTCTGGGACTATTTTTGGGGCTTTGGGGAGCTGCGTTTTGGGGTTAAAAATGGTGGATATGGCGTTGAAAATGGGTGGTGTTGGTTGGAGAAGAAGGTATCGTTTGGTGGAGCTAGTGGTGGGGTTTTGGAGCTGAATTGGCGGCTGAAAATGGAGGTTTTGGGGGCTGCATTTTTTGTGGATTATAGTGTTGTTGGCACTGTTCTTGTTAGTGGTTTTGGGGAGTGGTTATATTTGTTCATATTTATAAGATGAAGAAGAAAGAAAATGACATGTGTTTTGAAAAAAAAGGAGGGGAGTTGATGAAAGATGCATGGTCCCATATAAAAAAAAGAAGGAAAAGTTAAAAGTTAAAGTAAAAAGAAAAAGGAGGGACATGCAGGGTCAGAAAAATGTAGGTTAAATTTAATTTAAATACACGATGAATAAAATTAGATCAACTAATGAGCTTTTTTAAAAGAAATTAAATAAGCAAAATACTTAACTCTATTAGGAACTACATAATTTCGAAAACAATTTGTAAAAATAAATAAGAATATAATCTTTTTGATAATTATGAAAATATTATGTAATTAGGTATGTACAAATTATATGAAAGAAAATTTATATAACATCAAAAAATAAAATAATAATAAAGAATGTTAGAAATACACCAATATTTGAATTAATTGAATATAAATAAAAATACCTATTTTAAACAAATGACACTCTAAAATGGGCTATAGGTTGGTCAAAATTGGGTGTCAACACAGTAAACAAAAAAAATGAGCCAAAATATGTCGAATGTTATCACTTTGAAAAAAAAAAGAATTGTGTATCATATATGCCAATTAATAATTTTAAGATAACAATCCACTATTGAAAAAAAAACACTAGATACATAAATTCTTTACAATTTAAAAAAAATTAGCATTAGAAGATATAAATTAATCAGTCAACCGATACTGCCCCAATGAATCATCAACCCATACCAGCCAGAATACTGTCCTGATGAATCACCATATTCAAACCATACTATGTCAATGAATCATCAACATATATGAGTCGGCATTATGTCCCAATGAATCACCATTAAAATTTAGTAAACAACTCATAGTTTTGAAATGAATCACCATAAAAATTTAATGAATCACCATACAGGATACATAATACAGATATAAATCATTATATTTTCCTAACGAAACAACTCATAGATGCACCAATGAATCATCACCCATAACAGTCAGAATACTGTCCAAATGAATCACCACATTCAACCCATACAATCCTATGAATTAGCAACATATATGACTTAGTTTTATGTCACAATGAATCACTATATCTAATGAACCACTGTATAAATTTGTAAACAACTCACAAATATAAAAATATACAAGATACATACTATCCACATAAATCACTATATTTTCATAATGATCAACCAACGACTTTTAGAATCATTGTTAGCTAATGTGTTTGAAAAAATGAACGTTAGGCAGAGATTTGTCACGACCCTGACCTAGGGTCAGGAGTGACATGGTGAATGGGAACCCGAGAGTCCCCAAACAAACCTCAAGTATCCATATTCACATCACCAGTTAGTATATACAAATGGTAAGCACATAGTTCTAAGGGACGAGAAAGTAGGATTCACGCTATGGGTATGTCATAGGAATAAGGGATTAACATGGATTCACATAGCACATAACACATAAGAAGTAAGGGGCGGGTAAGTATAACTCACTCTAGGAGGGCAATATGGGACTTAGATCTTCCACATTTCTGCAACAGAATATATATACTTATCAAATTCTCATAATCAATCCATAATAGCCATATCCAATAGATAACCATAATCATAAGCTTCAAATACAAGGTCTACAAGATGTCCAACAATGCCTCTAGTCATAAGATGGGACAGGGGCCAAGACATGTCTCATGCTCACCCTCAAAGTAAAGATAACATAAGCAAAATTACTATTAGGTATATGAATGATGGCTTATCCTTGGAAGATAGGACTCACCACAACAAGTATCTCGAATTAAATCTAGTTGTCCAACGGTAGATGAAGGTAGTCTTCGCTCCCTACATGGTTAGATCATGTAAGCAAAAAGTATGCATTAGTATATTTTAATATACTAGTATGTAGGCATGCAATATGAAAGAAAGATGATGTTAACCTGCACATGAAAACCATAGAGTAGCCATAACCCACAAATACTAGCACTCAATGAGTCACTCCTTGCCTGAATTATGTAGAGGGAGGGTTGTACCCATCCTCATCAATACACACTTATCTCATGACATGACTTTGTATAGGAAAGGTCGTACCGATCCTCATCTATACATTGTGTAAAGGGAGGGTTGTACCCATCCTTATCAATACACACTTAGCTCATACATGCATATGCATAGGGAAGGTTGTACCTACCCTCATCTATGCATTATGTAAAGGGAGGATTTTGCCCGTCATCATTAATACACACTTAGCTCATATAACTACTTGCATAAGGAAGGTTGTATCTATCCTCATCTATGCATTATGTAAAGGGAGGGTTGCGCCTGTCCTCATCAATACACACTTGTGATTACATACTCATACAAGATGTGATATCATATGCATACCCATATAATTCGTATTCATGTAGAAGTCAAGTTCATATTACTAGCAAATTATGTCATAATGGTATTCAACTTGTGTCGTACTCATGTTCATAGATTTATCCTTAATTCTTGTTCATAACCATAATCTCATTAAAATCATGTAAATAAACATCATTGGATTTTGACCCACTTCATAATTTTAATAAAATCCAATGCTCATGAATGATGTGAGAATAGCATGGGTAATATAGATCCAATCTTAAATCAACAATTTTCAATATGAAATTCAAGTAAATCCATAAGTAAAATCAACATTCAAATCACAATTTAGATTACCCATACTTAAATCAAACTTTAAAGGGACAATGCATATTCAAATCTTCATAATACTCAAGTAATTCAACATATTAGGATTTAAATCAACTTAAAATCAACAAATAAACATAGCCCATACTTCAATTGAATTTATTAAATCATAATTCTTAAAACCCATATTTAAAGTACAGACAATTTCATGAAATTCAAGTGAAAAGAGTTTTGAGTCTTCTTGGTTAAAAGGGACCAAGAATCAGAACCCACATACCTTGATGAGGAAGATGAATTTGAGAAGAATTTATCTTGAAGTTGAAACTCCAATTAAATCCTATCTTGAATCTTGAAGATGAGACTTGGAGAGAATTTTAGAAATTGAATTTTAGAGCATGAGTGTTTTCTAATGAGGAAGAGTTTTAATGAGAGTATTAGCTGATTTAGGGGTCTAGGATAGGTGAAAAGGTCATAAAATACCCTTAGAATAACCCAAAATTACGTAAGGGCCATTAATTACAGGAAATTTCAAAAATTCTCATAGACCCCTGCGTAGACGAGTTATATGAAAACGGGCATAACTTCTTGATCCAAACTCAGAATTAGGTGAAACTGGATATGCTGGAAAGCTAATTGAAAGCTCTTCAATTTGATGGACCATGGGACATTTAATTCTTTTTGCACTAAGAGATATGACCAATTAAAGTTGACCCTTTTATCGGTTTATGTGAAAAGCTTAGCCAATGTAATTCCTTTGAACTTGGCTTTGATGAAGGAGACCCATGATCACCCTAAACCAAATAAAAAACTTAGATTAAGGGTTTCAAAGTGAATTTATAATGGGCTTGAAGGTTACATGGAGATCAAAGGAGGATTTTGGATGTGTTTTGAGAGAAGGAATAAGAAGCTAAGTGTTAGAATAAGAATGGATGGTATTGAAGGAGTATAAACTGATTTGGAAGGGGGTCCCATATAGGGTCACATGGCCCATGCAGGTGTCCATAAGGTGTCACCTTGGTCAAAAACTTTTGCGAAACCAAATTCCAAGCACCACTAAAGCTATACAAAGTCTAGGTCCTTATAGAGATGGTCGATTAATTACGATTTGAGCTTTCTTCTTAAGCTTTTTTGAGACTTTTAGATCTGGGAGATTTGAAATTGAAGTTTTATCCTTGTTTGATTTGATTTATCCCTTTTTCTTCATGTCTAATAGCTTGTTCTTGCTCTAATTGCGTGAGCTCAGTACTAAAGGATGGAGGATCCATATGTATCAATATATGAAAGTTAAAAAAATCAAAATTGCTAGTGATTTTCTAAAGAATTAGTATGAAATTGGAAGAGAGAAGATGAAGTTAACCTACTCTTTTTTTGAAATTTGAAATTGAATAATAAAAGGAGAAAATGCCGATTAAAATTGGAGTGAAGTTGGAAGTAACTGAACCAAGTTGAGATTAACTTTAAGAGCAAACATAGGATTTGCAGCGGAAGAGATGGATTGTGAATGAAGTATATCAGGTGTGTAGAGTGAAAAAGAGAGAATGAGGGATTTCGAAGATTTTTAAAATTGGTAGGGAATATTTGAGAATGAAAATTAAGTTATGTACTTTGGTAAATGTTCCAAAGAAAAAAGAATAGACTATTTTTCGGTAAACTTTTTGCTTTTTTGTATATATATGAAATTTCTCCCCAATTAAATTAACAAAGGCAATACACTATGTTTATACTATCAGAGTTAGTAAAAATTATATACTTCAAATATTTATGCAAAATTTTGTTAAAACGTGATATAAAAAATTTATTCTTAGTTGATTACCAACCATTAAATCAAACAATTATCAAAGATATATATAGATATATCATAAAAAAAAACATACAATTTTATTACTGTTCATAATCATCATTGCTTATCATTAAAGAAAAATAATAAACACAAACAAAAAAGAATCATGTGAAACTGTCACAAACGACCCCTATATATATTATTATAATACATACCTTTTTCATCCCATGTTCTATCATGCTAAATCAAAATAGATAAGACGTTCATGTAACATCTTAGATCTTAAGCTAAGACTCGAGCTCTTTATCATACGTGTATAGGCTCAACTTGATGATTGCTAGTGTGGTAGTACCAATTATTAGTTGTTCAAAGTAAATTACAAATGGTTTGGGGTCATATCACATTTCTTACATCGAGCCAGATGGACTTTACGAAAATGGGCATAACTTCTTGATCTAACCTCAGAATGAGCTGAAACTAGATACGTTACAAAGATAATTCAAACAGATTCAATTTGTTAGGTTGTGGGCCACCTAATTCCTTTTGAGATAAGAGATATGACCATCTAAAGTTGACCCTTCCATCAGTTCTTCTGAAAGGTTTAGCCAATGGAATTCCTTTGAGCTTGGCTTGATGTAGGAGACCCATGATGGCCCTAGACAACATAAATAAGCTTGAATTGAAGGCCTGAATGTGAACTTAGCTTGATCTTAAAGATCCCATACTTAGAAAAATTGCACACTGACACCCATACGGAGAGCTTCGCGGCTCGTACCAAGCCAAACGATTCGTGTACTCCTCTGTACCACCCACTTAGAATATTCTTCACAACAAAGTTCTGAGACGGTGATTCAATACTTAGAAAATTTTCATTCAGAAAGCCATACAACGAGGTATATGGACCGTACCACCCTATACAAACCATATACTTGGCCGTCCTACTTCACGTGGTTCCAAAACTATGGAATTTCAAGGCTAAGGCCACCACACGGCCCTCCACATGATCTGTGAAGCCTCACATGGCCCGTCTGGGTTCATGTGTGGCGTACCTTAGTCTAAAACTCTACTTTAAATCTCCAGTACCCAACACAAGGCCAAGAGTCACTCCAAGGAGGCTCCACACGGTCCGTATAGCCTCACACAGACCGTGAGGGCTTCTATGGAGTGTCACCTTGGTACAAAACTTTTTAGAACCAAATTTTCAAGCCTCAATAAGGTCGTACAATGTCTAAGTCCTTACATTAGGAGGTCACCTTGGCAAGTGACTTCCCCCTTTTTTCGATGTAAAGGAAACATTGGGATTCCATGGTTTAACTCGCATGGATTATGTTGGTTAAAGGTTACTCTTACACATGTTCAAGTTCTCCGCATGGTCCCAAGTTATCCTTTTATGATTATTATGATTGTTACTTTATGTTATGCCCAAGGGCGTCTTAAAGTTGTATAACTCATTGTCTCTAAAGTTTAAACGGTTTTCTTCACATATGTTATGGTCACTTGTTATTGGAAATGGTATTTACCGTAAAGATATACAACTTTCGTTCCAAGTATGTATGATGTCCAATATTGTAATTACTAGTGTTTCACTTATACTAGATGGTTCTTTCTTTGATGGAAAAGAAACATTTTCCTAAAAGATATAGCTATTTTACTTATGCATGATAATCTATATCCCTCCTTATCATATGTTTCATAGTTCAAGTGATGTTTCTAAATGATCATATTGCTCACTAGTTTTATGACTTATGTTATGTGCATTGCATGCCCACATACTAGTACATTCAAAGTACTAATACATATTTTTTACCTGCATAATTTAACCATGTAGAGATCGATGCTCCTCGATATCCTCCACATGGCTAGCTTGGACTGGTGCAGATTGTTATTGTGTGATTCCTTTTGTTCGAGGACAATATCTGATTTCTATCTTACTTATGTTGAGACTTTATTCCACTTTACTTTCTAGTTTGAGGGTGAGCCCGGGACTTGTCTTGGCCTCTATCCTACTCATATCTAGAGGTGTTGTTAGATACTCATGTTATGAATCTATGTTGATATGATGAGCTTTTATGGAGATTTATCCCTTAGTCCATATTCGCTATGTGATGTTATTTGATAATATTGATGTTGATAGAAGGTGATGAAAGTCCTAAGCCCCCACTTCCCCAGTCATACTTACCTTCCCCTTAGTTATTGCTTGCTATGTGATTCATGCAAACCCCTTTCCCTTATTTACTCCCATTGCATGAGTCCAAAGCCCGGTTTGCCTTAAAAATTATGTGTTTGATGCTTGCTTATGCTTTCGCAACCAAGGATGTGCAAAAGTTATTCTAAGAGACTTGTTTGGGTTATCCTCGAGTTTTCCATTTGCCGTGTCATGTCTAGACTCTTGACTTGGGTTGTGACAAGCTTAGTATCTGAGCACTAGGTCTATAAATGATCCTCGGTCATACAACATATTGCGTCAAGTAGTGTCTTATTCATGGGTGTGAAGCACGCCACATCTATGAGTAGGAGGCTATAAGGTATTTTAGGATATATTTCACTTTCTTATGATTTATGTCGTTCCATTAGATGTACCTAAGGTTATTTCTCTGTCTAATGATAGTGGGTTAACAAGGTTATTCTGAGTGTGGTGAGTTAGGGCACAAGAGAAAGGATTTACTAGTAGCCGCCATGAAGGGAAGAGAGAGAGAGAGATCTTGTAATGCTATACTCGGTAAGTATGTGTTTCCTTGAATAAGGTGATGGTTGGTACTAAATGATTTCGTAAGATATGGTGCCATGATTGATGTTTTGGTAAGTGGTTGTGCTGGCATATTTGTAATAATGGTAGTTCATGTTCATTCTCATGCATCATTTAATTTAATCTTGACATGTTACATATGATGCATGCATGCTCACGAAGTAAGTTTGATTGAAGATTCATGGGCAATAATGAGAATGTGCTACCCATGCTTTTAAAATAATGTTCGTGTTAGAGACTTTGAAATTTGCACGAAAATAATGTTTGATTTGCATTATCGTATTTGTAAGTGGTTGATAGATGTTGTTCCTATCTATTCATGCTAGCTCTATTCACATTCTAGGACGAACGTTTCAAGGGGGAGATATTGTAATGCCCTAGAACTTAAGCTAAGATTCGAGCCATTTCTCATACGCGTATAGGCTCAACTTGATGATTTCTAATGTGGTATTATCAATTATTAGGTGTTCAAAGTGGATTACAAGTGGTTTGGGGTCATGCCCATCTATTACATCAAGCCAAGACCACAGGATTCAATTCAGCTTAGTTTCGGTATGAGTTCACATAAAGGTCAACTTCAAAAGAGCATATCTCTTAGTAAATAATAAATTAGGTGACCCACTACCTACCAAATTATAGGTCTTTGAATTAGCTTTCTAACACATCTAGTTTCACCTCATCCAAAGTTTGGAGTAAGAAGTTATGACCATTTTATTGAAGTCTTTCTGAGCTATCAAAAATGGCGACAGTCAGTTGACCGCCTAATGCATTCGGCTAATCACCGAATAGGTCACTGAATCACTTCGATAAGTTTCTAAAACTATCATAAAGGGTGATATGAAGGTCTCATTCGGTGTATCGCCGAATTATTTGGCGGTGGAATCTTTGGACCACAGATTTTGCTGACGGTACACTTCAAATATCATTTTAACCTTTTGATGATATTTATACTTTTCCAAGATAGGGTTTCAGACCATTTTACTCTCATACACTCTTGTAAGCCATTGTAGCCCTAATCCTATTACAAATCTTCCCTAAAACCTTTCATTCAATCTAAGAACTTCAGGAAACTTTTGTTGGAACTCCAGAATACAAGTGAAGTCCCAAGTCTTCCTCAATTTTCCTTCAAAAAACTCTAAGTATAAGGTATGTGGGTCTTTTCATCCATGGGTTCTCCCTTCAAAATTATGGTTGATTTCTTATGGGTACTTCTTATTACTCCTATTAAGCATGATTTACGTTGAGAATATTCATCTATTGAATGAAATTACATGAATTGATTTCAAGGGTTTTCTAATAAAAACTGTGTTATGATATTCAGAGTTATGAATGTTATGATACTATGAAGTGTTGAGGAGTTGATAATTTTACAATACCAATTTCATGTTCCTACATCTGTGTATGAAAGGATTATATGAATATCTTTGACAGATTGTGTAGAATGATTTAAATTGATGGATTTTAGAATATTTCCTATCTTAATTTATTATGAAGTTTTGAATCTCAATGTGGATTGCTAAATGTATGGATTTTGAGATGAATTTCATGATTCCTAAACTAAGGGTTTTGCTATAATGATGGTGGGTTGATTTAAATGGTTCCTATATTTACTTCATTCATATTCTATATTCTTATATTACATGATTCTAAGCTTCCATGCATAGACCCACCATGTTATGAATAAGTTTACATGATAAAACTTCTTATGCTGATGAATGGTTTATTGCAAGAGATGGAAGTTACGAATATGATGAATGATGGGGTCTATCAAGTATGTTTGGAAATGCATTGAATTCCTATGAAGGCTATGCATTGTTGTAATGAAACGCCCTAAAAAGTGCCCAGGAATGCTCGAAATTTTAAATTCCATATATCTCAAAATCCATGCGTGATATCAAAAATTCAAATTCATATTCTTGTTCAGGGGGTGAAAATTAGGGGGGAAAGTGTCTAACTCCGATTTAAGAGAAAACGATTAGCAATTTCAATTTTCTTAATTTTTCTTATCCATAATTGATCTGCGACAGTACTGCGATGCGCAACTATCACGTACATGTGTTAATTTGACCTTTGCGATAGGTCTGCATCGCGGACCAGACACAAACTTGTGTATTTTATTGCCAGTGATTTCTATCTCGGTCCAAGGCTTTTAGGTCTTGGGCCTAAGTGTTCCCAAACGTATTTTTACCTATACTTATCCTTATTTCACCCTCATATCATCCTAAGCATTCCCCGGTACTCACTAAAACACTTAACCATGTTTTCACTCCTAAATTCAAGTCTGAAACCCTCATCCTAAGCTAAGGTTTTCCTTCAACGTTCTTCTTCAAGCTTCAAGTCTCCATCTCCAATCTTCACCAA
>JAPFFP010044739.1:0-12168 GCA_026153255.1 Solanum medicagineum | reverse complement strand
ATATATATGCGCATCTGCTTCTGGCTGGCTGAGTTTCCTTGCAGGTGGGTTAGTCAGTAAAACAAAGGAAACTCTGCTGGATTTTCTGTAGAATTATTTGTAGTAATCTGTGCTTTTGGATCTGTAATGGTGCCTAATCGGCACTAGTCACGGCCCCGGGGTCGGGTCGTGACATAATCTCTCCACTTCTATAAAAACACTTTAATTTCACTTTTGATTCATTAATCATTAACAATCAACAATTCAGCTTGTATTTTCTTATTTTATAATTGCAATCAACTTTTCTCGCTTTAATCGATTCGTTCAGCCCCTTAATCGATTTGTGCTAAGTGGTGCTGGATCTTCTTTTACACTTTTTCTCGAATTTCAATTTGATTCTCAAGTTTACTTATATTACACATTCACGTTCTTTGTTTCATATTCTTTTCCCTTTTTTCACTTTTTAAATTTGAAGAAAATAATATTAATTGTTGTGCTAGCTTAACTTTCTTGAAAATAATATTAATTATTATGCTACCTTAACTTGCTTCATTCAAATTATATTATGGCCTTAGTTTTGTTAGTTGAGTCTAATAAATTCTTGCTATTTAAAAATTTCTCTTATTTTGTAACTAACATCTCGCTCTATTAAGAAGTTTCATTTATTCAGGTAAATAATATCTCAAATAAGGTAATACTTCTTTGCTTTAGACAAAATCACATTTTCACTATTTTTCTTAATTTTTATTTAATTTTTTATAATTTAATTTTCAGATTCACTTTTGGATTAGAATTATTTTATATTTAGAATTCACTTTTGATTTAGGACTATTCTATGTAAATAATTAATAAAAATTTTGATTATCAAATACTTTGTTAATAAAAGTATGTAATATAACAAATTTAAAAATAAAATTATGTTGAAAACATTAAATTACTCCTTTTATATTTCAGAATCTTTTGGTACATTAAATTTTATTCAATTAATTGTTTAGGCTCTAACCATTCAACTCTATATTATTACTTTATGTATTAAAAACTATTAGCAAATCTATATTATAAACTATTGGATTGATTTTTTTCCATATTTGCTCTATCACAATAGACTAAACTATTGCATCAAACTAATAACATTTATTTAATTTTTATTTACATGAATATTGTATTTGATTCTCTCATCTTTGTTGTATCATAATAGACTAAATTATTGCATCAAGCTAATAATATTTATTTAATTTTGCTTACATGAATATTATCTATATTTAATGGCAATTATCATTCATATATATAATTTGTAACACCCCGTAAAATTATCGAAACACCCCTAAAATGTATCGTGCGCATAACGCGTCTTCTAAAGCTCCGATGGAAAATCCGAGATTGGATTTGCGATCAGTGCGAAAAATTGAGTGGGAGAATGGTCTCGACTCAATTTTAGAGCAACTGAGTTGAAAAATAATTTTTTTCATAACAAAATGCGAACTAGTGAGGGTGCGCGATAGCCCGCGACGCGGACCAACACTTAGTTTTTGTTCCAAACTTTTTTACGGGATTTCGAAGAATTTTTGGCGAAAAATACCTGAAAAAATACGAGATCCACGTCATGGACCCTGCGTCCCGAAAATTGACTTTTTTTGAATTTCGTGAGGGGCATCCTAGACTTTCCAAATCCCTCCTAGACTTAATATATGACTAAAATAGGTCGTTTTAAGCATAAAAAAGGTTTATAACCCATTCTTAAGTCGTTCTAAGTCTCTGAAAAAATCCTAGGGCTAAAAGAGAAAAGAGAAGAGCGAAGAGTTGAAGATTTTAAGTCGGATTCGTGCCAAATTGATTATCTACTTTCATTCCAGGTATATAAGGCCACCCAAACCATGAGATTGTTCTCCCATGTGCCCCCTAATTGTAGAGAAATGAAAGTTGAAGATAATGAGACCTGTCTATATAAATTCTTGAATGTTTTAAGGGAAACTATTTTGACTTATCTACATATTTTCTTGAATTTGATTATTTTCATAACTGAATTACTTGTTTACATGATTTAGAATGAATGAGTTGTATGAGCATATAAACCCTACATGATTATGTGGCTAATGAGTCCAAGAATGAACCTAGGGATTGTCGTCTAGAGCCTTGATCACATGATTGTAGTTGTTTGTTGTGGTCCGGGTCTTGAGTTGGACGAAATGAAGGTTAATGATAATGAATTGAGAACCTCAAAGAGGTTGAATGTAATCTTAAAGAAATATTCCTAACTCCTCGAGTTAATGAATGAATAATGAATTAATGTCTTAGTCCAAAAGAGACTAAATTATGACAAAGGATGAATATTAACGCTTATAAGCATGTTGAGTCTATGTGAGAAGTATCATGTACCAAAATGGGTAAGAGTGAGTCCCATCACACTCATAACTACATGGCTAGCGTAGGTGAGGATTGACCGTGAGCAATGGATGTTTCCTCAGTCCTAAACGAGGACTTAATGTTATTTCTATTTTGGATCCAATAATGTACGCCTTTTATCCCGGCAAGGTATTGGGAAAATGAGGCAACACCATCAGTTTGTTGTGCAATAACCGGCTCATAGGTGATGGGTGTAGGTTCCAGAAGCTCCCATATAAGATTCCCTCTTGATAGTACTCTTATGTTGATGTGATTGCATGAGTCTTAACGAATGTTAAATGAAATAATATCTATTCCATGTTCTGAAATGATGAATGCTTAATAAACTGATGTTTCCATGTACCCTGCTTATCTCGCGTACTTTTAGTCCGTTTATATACCATACATTCCACGTACTGACGTCACTCTTGCGCTGCATCGTTTTATGATGCATATTTCGTATACAGGGGATTTCAGGAGGCAAATCGTTGAGGTCCGACTTCCAACTCCAGAGACTTGGTGAGTCCTCCCCTGCATTCGGGGGATGTCTTTTATTTCTTTTCTCTATATTTTGGGTTATTTCTGAGTTTTTGGCAGCCATGGCCTATCATGGTACCGTCTTAGATTGTTAGTTATAGAGGCTTCATAGACATAGAGAGTTGATGGATTGATGTTGGGGTTCTTTTCCCCTTTCCTTTTCTAAACTGAGTTTCTTTTCATTCAATGACACTAGATGGATATTGATGACTAGTTCTGCGGCCTATGGCCCTTGCTTCTTTGATGGAAACGTGGTATCCCGCTAATATGATTTCTTATGTCTTCCGCTGGTCTTAATAAGAGAACGAACGTAATGAGGCCTGGTGGTTCGCTTAGGGACTAACAATAGTCTCTAAGTGTCAGTTACGCTTAGGGTACCCTTCCGAGGCGTGACAAACTTGGTATTAGAGCCCAAAGTTCGAGTGTCCTAGGGAGTCTATAAATTCGTCTAATAGAGTCTTGTTTATGGGTGTGTTGTGCACCACACTTCATAAGGAGGAGGCTATAGGAGATTAGGAAGTGTTACCCTTCTTCTATGATCTGAAGTCGTGCGATAGAGTTTAACTCTATGAAGAATCTTTTTTTAACTCGTGTGTTGTGTGTATTGCAAAAAATACCGCAAAGAGAAAAGCTTCTCAGAGAGATGGCTCAGCCGTTGCTGTTGAGAACACCCAACCTGAATTCCCGTTTCAAACAGAGGCAAGGAGACGAGGACGAACTGCTAGGACTGCTGAGGTCCCTCAAGCGCCCCCTGCGTAGCTCCAGCCAGCTCCCAGCACTGAGGTGGAGTCTAGGGGGCCATCACTATGTGAATCAGTTAGTGGCCTCTCAGGGTAACAGTCGGGGTCCTCAAGCTCCTAGTTCTAGCTCACAGGAGCCCTCAGCTGCAACCCGACTCAGAGACTTCTTGAGGATGAACTCACCTATGTCTACGAGGTCGAAAGTTGAGGAGGACCCACAAAATTTCATCAATGAGATGTACAAGGTTTTGAGGACCATGCATACTAGTAGGGTTGAAGGGGTTGAACTTGTCTCCTACTAGCTGAAGGATGCTGCAAATGTTTGGTGCAACCAATGGGAGGATGGTAGAGGTGAAGATGTTGAGCCCATAGAGTGGGATGAGTTTGAGACTGCTTTCCTTGACCACTTCTTCCCCCAAGAGTTGAGGGAGGCGAAGGTTGAGGAGTTTGTGAACTTGAAACAAGGAGGGATGACTGTTAAGGATTATAGTCTCAAGTTCATTAAGTTGTCCAGATATGCTCCGGAGATGGTCCAAGACATGAGGGCGAGGATGAGAAAATTTGTGTCTAGCTTAGGCAGGCATGTGTAGAAAAAGTGCAAGGCAACCTTGTTGATTCCCAACATGGACATCTCCAGGATTATGATGTATGCCCAGCGGACAGAAGAGGATAAGAGGAGAGATAGGGAGGAGTAGATGAATAGAAAGGCGAAATCAGCAGGACATAAGCTTAGCCAGCAGAGGCAGAATAGGGGTGAAAAGTCCTACTTCCAAAAATGATCATCTCATTATGCACCTTTTGCAGTGAGTGCACTGGTTCAACAGAACAGGTATGATCAGAAGTCTCAGGGCCACCAGAATTTCAAGGCCAAAGGTTCTCAGTCCCAGGCTAGTATGGCATAAAGTACGAAGGGAAAGACACCCTGTGATAATTGTAGGAAGCTTCATCTAGGTAGGTGTAGTATGGGCACGGATGCTTGCTATCTATGTGGGTAGGTTTGTCATTTTTAGTATTGGTGCCCGAAGAGGAGACGTGGTGAAGAAAGTAATAGAGCACAGTCCTCTGCAGCGCCTCCAGTTGGCAACCACCAATTACTACTTTGGGTACAGGAGGTGGGACTACCTGTCTTTACGCTATGGGTAATTAACAGGATCAGGAGGTTGCATTAGATGTTGTTACGGGTATGTTTTGAGTCTTTACCTTTGATTGTTATACATTGCTTGACCTAGGTGACACTTTATCTTTTGTGACTCCTTATGTTGCTGGTAATTTTGGGATTCTTCCAGCATATTTGCTTGAACCTTTTCTTGTTTCCACTCTTATAGGTGAGTCTATCTTAGCTGAGAGAGTTTACAGAGATTGTATAGTGTCCATTTATCATAGAGATACCTTAGCTGACTTGGTAGAATTGGAGATGGTTGACCTTGATGTGATACTTGGCATGGATTGGCTTCATGCCTGTTATGCTTCTGTTGACTGTAGAACCCGAATTGTTAGGTTTCAATTTCCTAATGAACCTGTCTTAGAGTGGAAAGTGAGTTTTGTTACACCTAAGGGCAAGTTAATTTCTTATCTTAGAGCCAGAAAGTTGATCTCCAAGGGTTGTATTTATCATCTTGTGCGAGTTAAGTCTGACGATGTTGAATCTCTTACTTTTAAGTTAGTCCCGATTGCGAATGAGTTTCACGAGGTGTTTCTTGATGATCTACCTGGAGTCCCTCCTGATAGGGAGATTGACTTTGGGATTGATGTTCTTCCTGAGACCCAACCCATTTTAATTCCATATAGGATGACCCCCGCAGAGTTGAAAATGTTGAAAGAACAATTGAAAGACTTGTTAGAGAAAGGTTTCATAAGGTCTAGTGTCTCTCCTTGAGGTGCTCCTGTCCTATTCGTGCGTAAGAAAGATGGGTCTCTCAGAATGTGTATAGACTACCGGCAACTAAACAAGGTCACAATAAAAAATAAATATTGTGTCCTCAGGATAGATGATCTGTTTGACCAACTTCAGGGTGCGACTTGTTTCTTTAAGATAGACCTCAGATCGGGTTACCATCAGTTGAAAGTGAGGGAAAGTGATATTCCAAAGACAACCTTTAGGACACGATAGGGCCATTTTGAGCTTTTGGTCATGTCCTTTGGGTTGACAAATACACCTGCAGCTTTCATGGATTTGATGAACAGAGTATTCTGACCGTATCTTGACATGTTTGTGATTGTATTTATTGATCACATTCTGGTGTATTCTAAGGATGAAGAGAAACATGCTAATCATCTTAGAGTGGTCTTGCGAACCCTCAAAGACCATGAATTGTACGTGAAATTTTCAAAGTGTGAGTTTTGGCTCAAGTCTGTGGCCTTCTTAGGCCATGTTGTTTTGGGGGATGGTATTCGGGTGGATACCCAGAAGATAGTAGTGGTTAAGAACTGGCCTAGACCAACCTCTCCAACGGAAATAAGAAGCTTATTGGGATTGGCAAGCTACTATTGTAGATTTGTTAAGGGCTTCTCTTCTTTGTCAGCACCTTTAACTAAGCTAACTCAGAAGAAGGCCAAGTTTTAGTGGTCTGAGGAATGTGAGAAGAGTTTCCAAGAGTTGAAGACTAGACTGACTACAACACCAGTTTTGACCTTGCCCGACGGGATGGGGGACTTTGTAATATACTATGATGCAAGTTAGACTGGGTTATGTGTTGATGCAAAGAGGGAAGGTGATAGCTTATGCTTCTAGGCAACTTAAGATCCATGAGACGAATTATCCGACTCATGATCTCATGTTGGCAGCGGTGGTATTCACACTTAAGTTTTGGCGTCACTATTTGTATGGAGTGCGTGTGGATGTGTTCACTGACCAAGAGTTTGCAATATGTATTCAGTCAGAAGGAGCTCAACCTACAGCAGAGAAGATGGTTGGAGTTGCTCAAGGATTATGATATAAGCATCCTCTACCACCTAGGTAAGTCCAACATTGTTGCTGATACTCTTAGTAAGTTATCTATGGGTCGCACTGCCCATGTAGAGGAAGGGAAGAGAGAACTAGCTAAGGAAGTGCATAGATTGGCTCAACTGAGAGTGCAAATTGAGGAGAACAATGAAGGCGGGGTCAATGTTCAGAATGGTTCTGCTTCATCCTTAGTGTTTGAAGTGAAGGAAAAGCAAGACCAAGACTCTATTTTCTTCTAATTGAAGGAAGCGGTTCACAAGCAGAAGATGGTGGATTTCTCCAAAGGGGGAGATGGAGTGTTGAGATACCAGGGTAGGTTGTGTGTGCCTGATGTTGATGGTGTTCGAGAGAGGATCATGGCTGAAAATCATGGCTCCAGATATTCTATACATCTAGGTTCCACCAAGATGTACCACGACTTGAGAGAAGTCTATTGGTGGAATGGAATGAAGAGGGACATTGCAGAATTTGTCTCTAAGTGTCCCAATTGTCAACAAGTCAAGGTTGGATATCAGAGACCGTGTGGGTTAGCCTAGAATTTCGAAATTCCTGAGTGGAAATGGGAAATGATCAACGTGGATTTCATTACCGATTTCCCAAGGTCCCGAAAGCAGCATGAATCGATATGGGTGATCGTGGATAGGATGACCAAATCAGCCCACGTTTTGTCAATCAAGACAACTAACACAACTGAGGAGTATGCCCGATTAAACATGCGGGAGATTGTGAGGTTGCATGGGGTTCCCTTGTCTATTATCTCGGACAGAGGAGCTCAATTCACCTCTCAATTTTGGAGATCTTTTAAGAAGGGACTGGATACGAAAGTACATCTAAGCACAACTTTTCACCCTCAGACAGATGGACAGACAGAATGCACCATTCAGTCTTTGGAGAATATGTTGAGAGCTTGCATGATTGACTTCAAGGGTAATTAGGGTGATCACTTGCCATTGATCGAGTTTGCATACAACAATAGCTACCATGCCAGCATTCAGATGGCCCCTTATGAGACATTATACGGGAGGAGATGTAGGTCACCGATTGGCTGGTTTGAGGTTGTCGAAGCTAAGTTAATTGGACTTGATCTTGTCCACTAGTCCATGGAGAAGGTGAAGGTCATTAGAGAAAGGTTGAAGACGGCACAGAGTCGCCAGAAGTCTTATACGAATGTGAGGAGAAGAGACATCAAATTTGAGGTAAATGATTGGGTATACTTGAAGGTGTCACCCATGAAGGGTATCATGAGGTTTGGCAAGAAGGGGAAGTTGAGTCCATGCTATATCGGACCATACCAGATTGTGAGGAGGATTGGGAAGGTTGTGTATGAGCTAAACCTGCCTTCCGATCTATATTGAGTTCATTTGGTATTTCATATTTCTATGCTAAAGAAGTGTTTGGGAGATCTTGCCTTAGCAATTCTTATTGAGAGTACGGGAGTAAAGGATAGCTTGTCCTATGAGGAAATTCCAGTCCAAAATCCTTGATCGACAGGTTCATAAGCTGAAAAATAAAGAGATAGCCTCCATCAAAGTTCTATGGAGGAACCAATTCATTGAGGAAGCTACGTGGGAAGCTGAGGAAGTGATGAAACTCAAATACCTGCACCTATTCGTGCCGAATGGAGATGATGTTAAAAGTAATGTTCCTATCCTTAACGCTATTGAATGTCTCCTTTCATTGAGTTGACGTATTAATCTGATTCTATTCCCGAGTCTAAGACAGAGATAGATAAGTGATGGATAAGTTAAGAGTTTGAGAGTTCCTGAGTGAAGAATGAGATGAATTTTGAGGTTACTCGTGCTTTTATTCTAACTTTACTCTTCATTTGAGGACGAATGATCATAAGGAAAGATGATGTAGCACCCCGTAAAATTATCAAAATGCCCCTAAAATGTATCATGCATAACGCGTCTTCCAAAACTCCGATGGAAAATTTGAGATCGGATTTGCGATCAGCGTGAAAAACTGAGTGGAAAAATGGCATCGACCCGATTTTAGAGAAATCGGGTTGAAAACTAATTTTTCGTAATAAAATACAAACCAGTGAGCGTGCGCGATAGCTCCACAATGCGGACCCATCGCGGACGAACACTTAATTTTTGTTCCAAACATTTTTTACGAGATTTAAGAGGATGTTCAACGTAAAATACAAAAAAATATGAGGTCCACGTCACGGACCCCGCGTCCTGAAAATTGACTTTTCTTCTAATTTCGCAAGGGGCATCCTAGACCTTTCCAAACCCTTCTTAGACTTAATATATGACCAAAATAGGTCGTTTTGAGCGTGAAAAAGGCTTATAACCCATTCTTAAATCATTCTAAGTCTCTGAAAAAGACCTAGAGCTAAAAAAGAATAGAGAAGAGCGAAGAGTTGAAGATTTTAAGTCAGATTCGTGCCAAATTGATCGTCTACTTTCATTCCAAGTATATAAGGCTACCCAAAGCATGAGATTGTTTTCCCATGTGCCCCCTAATTGTAGAGAAATGAAAGTTGAATATAATGAGACCTGTTTGTATAACTTCTTAGATGTTTTAAAGGAAACTATTTTATCTTATCTACATATTTTCTTGAATGTGATGATTTTCATAACTGAATTACTTGTTTACATGGTTTAGAACGAGTGAGTTGTATGAGCATATAAACCTTACATGATTATGTGGCTAATGAGTCCAAAAATGAACCTAGGGATTATTGTCTAGAGCCTTGGTCACATGATTGTAGTTGGTGATTGTGGTCCGGGTCTTGAGTTGGACGAAATGAAGGTTGATGATAATGAATTGAGAACCTCAAAGAGGTTGAATGTAATCTTAAAGAAATATTCCCAACTCCTCGAGTTAATGAATGAATAATGAATTAATGTCTTAGTCCAAAGGAGACTAAATGATGACAAAGGATGGATATTAACGTTTATGAGCATGTTGAGTCTATGGGAGAAGTACCGAGTGTCGAAATGGGTAAGAGTGAGTCTCACTCGCACTCATAACTATATGACCAGCGTAGGTGAGGATTGACCGTGAGCAACGGATATTTCCTCAGTCCCAAAAGAGGACTTATTGTTATTTCTATTTTGGATTGGGCGAATGGGGCAACGCCATCAGTTTGTTTTGTCATCACCGGCTTATAGGTGATGGGTGTAGGTCCGAGAAACTCCCATATGAGATTCCCTCTTGATAGTACTCTTATGTTGATGTGATTGCATGAGTCTTAACGAATGTTAAATAAAATAGTATCTATTCCATGTTCTGAAATAAGATGAATGCTTAATGAACCTATGTTTTCTATGTACCCTGTTTAGCTCGCTTACTTTTAGACCGTTTACATACTGCACATTCCACGTACCTGATGCCACTCTGGCGATGCATCATTTTATGATACAGATTCGGTAGACAGGGGATTTTAGTAGGCGAATCATTGAGGTCTGGACTTCCAGCTCCAGAGACTTGGTGAGCCCTCCCCTGCATTTGGAGGATGCCTTATATTTCTTTTCTCTATATTTTGGGTCATTTCTGAGTTTGTGGTAGCCATGACCTGTCATGGTACCGTCTTAGATTGTTAGCTATAGAGGCTTCATAGACATAGAGAGTTGATGGATTGATGTTGGGGTTCTTTTCTTCTTTCCTTTTCTAAACTGAGTTTACTTTTCATTCAATGACCCTAGATGGATATTGATGACTAGTTCTGTGGCCTATGGCCCATGTTTCTTTGATGGAAACGTGGTATCCCGCTAATATGATTTTTTTATGTCTTCCGCTAGTCTTAATGAAAGAAGGAACGTAATAAGGCTAGGTGGTTCGTTTGGGAACTAACAATAGTCTTTGAGTGCCAGTTACTCTTAGGGTACCCTTTCGGGGGCATGACATAATTTTTAAATAGATGTGGCTCATACGTGCAAAGCACGTACACTAAACTAGTACTATATAAAAAATGTGAAGGTCCTTAATAATGTTGTTTGAAATTTTTGTCCTTCATTAAAAGACTTCGCTTTAGACAAAATCATCTTTTCACCATTATTTTTAATTATTATATCATTATTTTAATAATATTTAATATTAATATAATAAAAATTAAATAGAGAAAATTTTCTTATTATAATAAAATTCATACATGAAGAATCTTTTTTTAACTAGAATAGACTTGATGTAAAAAAATAAAAAATAAAAACTTCCCATATAATAAGCAAAAAAAAAAAAGGGTTCAAAACCATCTTCCATAAAAATAGGTACAAAAAAAGTTTAAAAAAGAAAAAAAGAAAGAAGGAACACGTTAAAAAGAGAGTAAAAAAAAAAGGTATGAGAAATTCATGCCAAAGAATTCATTAGATTAAAGGTAATTTAATTTTCCTTAATTATTCTCTTAATATTTTCATAATTAATTAGTTTGTCAATTTTTTTCCTTCTTCCTTTATGACTCTACTATTTTAATAAAAGTTAGTTTTGGTTCTAAATATGATAAAATATTATTTTCTACCCTTTTTTATTTATGACTTCTCTACTACTATAAAAACACTTCAAGTTCAACTTTTGATTTATCAATCATTAACAATCAATAATTCGGTTTGTATTTTCTTATTTTACAACTGCAATCAATTTTTTCCTTGCTTGAATTGATTCATTCATCCTGTTTATCGATTTGTGCTAATTGGTGCTGGATCTTATTTTACACTTTTTCCCAAACTTCAATTTGATTCTCAGGTTTACTTATATTACACACATTCTTTGTTACATATTCTTTTCCTTTTTTTTTTATTTTTTGAAGTTCAAGAAAATAATATTAATTGTTATGCTACCTTAACTTGCTTCATTCAGATTATATTATGCCCTTAGTTTAGTTTAGTTAGTTGAGTCTAATAAATTTCCTCTATTTAAAAATTTCTCTTATTTTTTAACTAACATCTCGATCTATTCACAAGTTTATCTATTCAGGTAAAATAATATCTCAAGTAAGGTACTACTTCTTTGCTTTAGACAAAATCGTCTTTTCACTATTTTTCTTAATTTATTATTTAATTTTTTATAATTTAGTTTTCAGATTCACTTTTGGATTAGAATTACTTTATATTTAGAATTCACTTCTGATTTAGGAGTATTCTATGTAAATTAATAAAAAAATTTACTATCAAATACGTTGTTAATAAAAGTATGTAATATAACAAATTTAAAAATAAAACTATGTTGGAAACATTAAACTACTCCTTTTGTATTTCGAAATATTTTGTTACATTAAATTTTAGTCAATTAATTATTTAATTTCTTACTATTCAACTCTAAATTATTACTTTATGTATTAAAAGACTATTAGCATATCTATATTATAAGCAACTGGATTGATTTTTTTCATCTTTGCTCTATCACAATAGATTAAACTATTGCATCAAACTAATAATATTTATTTAATTTTTACTTACATGAATATTGTATTTGATTTTCTCATCTTTGCTATATCACAATAGACTAAACATTGCATCAAACTAATAATATTTATTTAATTTTGTTTACATGAATATTATCTAGATTTAATGGCAACTATCATTTATATATAATTTTTAAATTAATGTGGCTCATACGTGCAAAGCACATACGCTAAAC
>JAPFFP010044738.1:0-34794 GCA_026153255.1 Solanum medicagineum | reverse complement strand
CCGAAGCTCAAATTTCCAACTTTAAGCCTTTTAAAAGAACTCTTTCTTTTAGAAAACTCCAACTTTTTGCAATATTTTTCAAGATTTGACTTTTAGACTTAACCAAAAATTATCGAAGGCAACTTTTGAGAGGGGCAAATAGTAATTTAATCAAAAATGTCAAAAATAATCTTTAGGGTCATTACACTAGTAGGGGTAATATGTTTCCCCATATTCCTCCCATAGTGTTATTTTTGCTTTGATAGACCTGCCATCGCTACAAGAGCAATATAATCTATTAGAGTATCAAATAATTTGACTCGCTAAAAATAGAGTAAAATGTTATGTATGAAAGTGATTTGGGCATGATTTTGTATGTTTCTTCCTTGGGATGAACGAATACAACTATAATGTAAAGGTGATAAATGGATTACGGATCAGTACGAAGGTGTATGTTTCATTTTTTTCCACTTTGACCCAACACTCTCTAGAGCACCGACTCCACATAAACATTTAACCATATCTACAAGTAAAGGAGGTAGTATATTCATTTCTTACATTATAGAATGTGAGTAAGATTGATGATAAGAACAATGATATCTGATAGCACGGTGTTGTTATTGACCCTTGAGCGAATCATGTTTGGTTGAAGAAACTGAAACCCATTATCAGGGATATGAATAACATCATTTTGCATCTTTGAGATGATAGTCATACACAAGAATGTTATTTCAAAGTTTAACTGTACCGGTCTATATTCACCCCATATCTCTGTAACTTGAAAGTTTCTGATAATGATCGCAAAGCCTTCTCTTAACTTATCTCGAAATCTTTTCACTTGATTTTTCTAGATTACAATGTGTATCTAAGTCCCATGATAGCATTAATTTTGTAAGTGCATTATAAAAAGATAGTTTTCCATGTTGGTTATACTTCAAAAGAAATCTACATTACCTTTTCATCGATAAGTATCATTTCAGCCTTATTATCTTTTTCTTGCTTCCACTTTATAAATTCCCACATCTTGAAAACCTGTACCCTAAGTAACCATTCATCTCTCATAGTATTCAACTTTGATAGAAGTGAATATGCCTTATTCGGTAAGAATTTTCAGATAGTAGAAAAATATTTAGGAGTTTTGTATGGAAGTTAGAAAGGGTTGATTGATAATGGGAGTATCGGAGGTTGTAAGCCATTTTAAAGACAATTTGAAAGAGGTTTGCACCCCTTTGAGTAAGGCACGCTATTTTAAAGAGGCGTAACAATTGTTTTGGTTGGAAGGCACGGTTAAACCTATAAAAATTTAGGTTCAGGTTATGGGTTGGTGTTCAATTTGGTAATTGGGCTTTAATAGCCCCAAGACTATGCCTGATTTTTGGCTCATGAGTAATAATAATAGCAATAATTAACTATTACTACCTAAATTTTTATTCATAAATTATCTTAATGTTTAATGTATCATATTTTAAATATTACCTACTGATACTTAAGAACCCTAATTTTAATCTGAGTATTTTTTTTTAAAAGTGAATTATATTTTTATCAGTACGAAAATTGCAGTTGATGGTTAAATGAGTCAACTCCAAGACAATTAAGTAGGTAGACCATGGATAAATTAAAAAGAAAAAATTGTTGTTTATTAGTTTTGATTCAAGGCATAGTGATTAAATAATGATTTAATTAAGTAGTATAAGCGATATATAATGGTGGGCACAACCAACTAGCCTTTTCATGCTTAAGGCTAAAGAGTGTTATAAATATAGTAATATAATCCACACTATATATTTTATATATTATAAAAAAAATAAAAGAGGAAAAATCCTCTGAGTAAAACATTCATCGCATGTTTCGATCTTCTGATTACAGACAAAATAGATGAGGACATGAAAATTGACTTAAGGCAACCATTATATATATATATGTGTGTGTGTATATGTGTGTGTATGTATATGTATATGTATATTCGATCTATAATTTCTCGAAATGATCAAAATTCAATGCAAATTGTATTTGAATTGTATGCAAATTGATGAGTAAAGCAAAGAAAAGATAAACTGCAAAGTCATTTATTCGGGATGGGGATCATCATCACGAACAAACTTGACGTGCTTGTAATAGGTGTCAGGGCAATGTAACAATAAAAATAAGCAAATAATATCAATATGAATTCATGAATATTCATGAGAGTTATCAATCGAAAACAACAGTTAGTATTTGTACATAAAAGGCTTGATTGGATACAAAGTGATGTATAGTCATCGACCCAATGTGTTGTGTTTAAAGCATATAAATGGAGGGACACTAAAAATAGAATGATAAAACCTTAAAAGTCTACTTGTACTATAATACAAATAAATAGGGCGGTGAGCCTTTTAGAATGAAATTCCAATGTAAAACATGGTGTGGCTGTAAAATGAATGATCGATATCACTCTATATAACTTCATTGAATTGTACGAGTTATTTGACCTCACAAAATGTGTTACTCCCCAAGAAGGCATTTAAAGCTTGGGAAAAAAAAACTAAGAATGTCATACCAAAGTTAAGACAGAAATTGTATTTCAGATAAATGCTTAGCAACTGAGACCCGAATAGTTGTCCTTCGTAATATGGGAATCAAAACAGAAAAAACCAAAATCGAATGATAGATTTCTCAAAACAAATGAAAATGAAATGGAATATATAACATAATTCATAGATCAACTAAGTTGTAAAAAAACAGGGCAGAACATGAGAGTGAAAATTAAGGAGAAGGGTGTAAGGTTGAGGCACCCAATAAATGCTGGAATTGAAAATTGAAGAGTGCAGATAAAGTATAACTGATGCTTTATTCTGCTCTTCATCTGACTTATCCCTGATAGAGAGGATTTCACCATACTATGTGCCTTTAATTTTATTTTTGGCTTCCTTTTATAGATCCCAAGTTGATTTCTTGGATCAAATTGTTGTTTGCAGTTGCTAGTGCAACTTATTTAGTCCTCAACTTATTTAGCATGACACCACCTTCTCATTTTGATGGACACGATCTTTGACGTGATTCTCCCACGACACCACCATGCCTAAAGCTTCTTGAGGAGCGAAAGAAAGAGTTTATTTAACTGAAGCAATAAAGTAGTTCTAAAAAGCATATAATCACCTATGTAGTAACTTTGGTTTTCCATCTAAACTGCGCCTTCTCATCATCCTAATCGCTCTGCTACAAACATTTAGATTTTAGAGTAGCCTGTTGTCGGATTTATAAATTGAATTATAAGACGAATTTGTAAATTGATTTATCAGAAATCTCTTATTTTACTTATGATAGACAACTAATGGTGCATAAAGTTGTGGAAGCATGTTCCTTTGAGTATTTACAATATAGTTCTATGATTTGTTTTCATGAAGGAGAAATTTTGACTTGAAGAAATAGTGATACAGATGCACTAAGCATTGGATAAGGTACACCACAAATATTATTGGCAGTATATTCCCTGGAAACACATTAATTTAGGAAAATTTATTTGTTAGAGAGGAGTAGTTATGGATATCGAAACTCCAACTTGGAATCAAGGTAGATGTAGCCAACTTTACACAACAATGGCCAATCGATTAACACCAAATTTATGAACTATAAAACTAAAAGAGTACTTCTGTAAGCAATACTAATGTGAAAGCAATAAATAAAGTGAAAATTCACGGGCTCCATGTTTGCATTTACATCTCTAAATGGGTGATTGAAATATTCATGACACTTCGTGAAAATATAGTGCAGAGGTTGAAAGTTTTAAAGTTTTAATTTTAACTTTGGTAAATCAACTACCAAATGAGTCACGTACAAATCAATTTATATGGTAGAGTTAGTAAAATAGGATGCAGTCGTATGGATGAAATATGACAAACAATCATGCATTTCAACATAACAATAATGAATCATAGTGAGGTTGCTTATTGGCCTCTCGTACTTGTGCAAAGTTCATGAGATATAAGAGAAAGTAAAACCAATAAAGAATGCAAATAGATGTACTCAAACATTTGCAAATTATTAGAATTTGGTCATTGAGAAATAAGACTAGGGAAGAGTACACTATGTATAACGCGAGGATTGGCAGATTATAAGGAAGTTGGGCCATCAGTTTTGTGTGGATGAAACATTATGGAAATGATAACATTTTTTTATGAGTAGACAGTTAAAAATAAGACAAAGCAGATATATGAGATAACATTATTCTTGTACATGTAACACCAAAATAGCAATAATTATTTACTTCAACTGGGATTTTGGTAAATGCATTTGTATATTGTGGTTCTTAGTTGTTGTCATGACCCGGACCTAGAGTCTACGAGTGATATGACAAATGAAAACTCAAGAGTCCTCAAACAAGCCTCAAGTATCTGTATCCACATCATTGGTTCAGAAGCGTATATACAAATAGTAAACACATAGTTCTAAGGGGCAGGAAAGTAGGACTCATGCTATGGGGATGTCATAGGGATAAGGGATTAACATGGATTCACATAGTACATAAAACATATGAACTAAGGGGAGAGTAAGTATGACTCACTCAATGGGGGCAATACGGGACTTAGGATCTTCCACATTTTCACATCAAAATATACATACTTATCATAATTCTCATAATCAACCATAATAGACAAATCCAATGAATAACCATAATTATAGACTCCAAATACAACACATAGCATATATCCATATAAAAGTCTACAAGATGTCTAACAATGCCTATAGTCATAAGATGGGACGGGGGCCAAGACATGTTGCAGGCTCACCCTCAAAGTAAAGATAACATAAGCAAAAGAAACATAAGGTAGAGGTGGTAGCTTGTCCTTGGAAGATAGGACTCACCACAACAAGTATCTCAAATCAAATCTAGTCGTCCAATGTGGATGAAGGTAGTCTCCGATTCCTACATGGCTAGATCATGTAGGCAAAAAGCATGTCTTAGTATGTTTGAATGTACTAAGTATGTAGACATGCAATGCATATGACTTATCAAACCTGCATTCAATGTTAGATGACAAGGGCATATAAAATAGAGAGAAGTATATATCCAAAGAAGAGTATATAACAATATGCCATGAAATCAATGATGTATGAAATGCAATAATGCTCATATATATTGGGGATGAGACCTCAACTCTGACATATAAGACCAAGCGAGCTATTACTTTGAATCCCAATGTTATCCCCGCACTAGAAAAGAGGTGATCTACTTGCCAAAGGTAAATCATACTTCTCCTTGCCGGCCTCCCATTTCGGAGAAGTACCCTTCCTTACGAGCCTCCCATTTTGAATAGGATTTTCAAAATATTTTTAGCCGGTCATATCTCAACTAACGGGATGAGCCTCAAATTTTTCTAGTGGGTCATGCCTCAACTAATGGAATGAGCCTCAAATCTCAATGTCTATGCTAACAGATAGTTCAATAGAAAGGAAGAGGACCCTTGGGGATAGCCCTGACGCCTCCAATCTCATTGGTGCTAGTTCAAAACATCCCACAAAAATACTTATACGTATACATGCTTAGAAAAGAGGCAATAGTCCTTTCAAATCATTTCAAAGCATATCTGGGCTCAAACGCCAAACACATTTCATCATTCATACTTGGGCTCAAAAGTCAAAAATTACAGTTCATAATCATGATACTCATGCATAGGAATAGCTCATTCATATATATGAGATAGTATAAGCATCCAAAATGCTCAAAGATCTATATCAATAGATATTTATGTGATCATATTCTTGTCATAACTAATCTTATCAAAATCATATACATAAATATAATTGGGCTTAGCCCACTTCATAATTTTCATAAAATCCATTCATGAATGCATATGTTATGAATGATGTGAGAATAACATGGATAATATAGATTCAATCTTAAATGAACAATTCAATATGAAATTCAAGTAAATCCATAAGTAAAATCAACATTCAAATCACAATTTAGATTACTCATACTTAAATCAAACTTTAAATGGAAAATGCATATTCAAATCTTCATAATACTCAAGTAATTCAACATATTAGAGCTTAAATCAACTTAAAATCAAAAAATAAGCATAGTCCATACTTTAATTGAATTTATTATATCATAATTCTTAAAAGTGATATTTAAAGTAAGCAAAATTTCATAAATTAAGTGTAAAAAGAGTTGGGTCTTCTTGGTTGAAAGGGACCAAGAATCAAACCCACATACCTTGATTAGGAAGATGAATTTGAGAAGAATTTAGCTTGAGTTTGAATCCCTAATTGAATCCTAGCTTGAATCTTGAAGATGAGACTTGGAGAGAATTTTAGGAATTGAATTCTAGATCATGAGTGTCTTCTAATGAGAATAAATTGGAATGAAAGAGTGTCAGCTGATTTAGGGGTCTAGGATAGGTGAAAAGGTCATAAAATACCCTTAGAATAATCTAAAATTATGTAAGACCCATTAATGACACGGAATTAAAAATTCACATAGACCCCTGCACAAATGAGTTTTACGAAAAAGGGCATAACTTCTTGATCCGAACTCATAATTAGGTGAAACTAGATCCGTTGGAAAGCTAATACAAAGGGCTTCAATTTCATAGGTCGTGAGCCACCAAGTTCTTTTTGTGTTAATAGATATAACCATTTAAAGTTGACCCTTCTATCGGTTTTTGTGAAGAGCTTAGCCAATGGAACTCCTTTGAACTTGACTTGATGAAAGAGACCCATGATAACCCTAAAACATATAAATAAATCTTGGATTAAAGGTGCATGGGCTTGGAGGCCACATGGAGATCCTTCTACTAGAGCTTGAAAGGAGGATTTGGGAAGCGTTTGAGCGAACGAATAAGAAGCTAAGTATTAGAATAAGAACGGATAGTAATGAAGGAGTATAAACTGATTTGGGGGGGAGGAAGTGTCCCATATAGGGTCACACAGCTCGCGGAGGTGTCCATAAGGTGTCACCGGGTCCTTACATTTATACTTATTTCTCCCTCATGTATTCAATCCGTAGTTGTGACAAGTGAATGTATGCCAATTCTTGATGGACTAGAGGCTTTTTTTTACTGTTAAAAAGAAGTAATATTATTGACGGAGAAAAGCAAAGCAGTACAAAGTATAACATAAACAATACCTAGGCAAGTATCTGCGAGGTGTTGGCATGCATAACGTCCTATATTCTTTGCCTCTATTGATGAGTCGTAGAAATACGACTTGTATAACACTTTAAATAAATAATTGTTGTGCGTGCTCAAGCAAACTTGTTATTTTGATGTTTGTTTTTGTTGTTTTTCAGGGAAAATACTAAGGCATGGAAGAAATAAGAATACAAAAGAAAAAAGATGAAGAAGAGTGTACAAAGGAGCCAAAATGGACCCAAGCGTGGGCACATGGGGGCCTACACGGCCCGTGTACATTCACACAATGACCGTGAGGCCTATCGTGGCCTCATACTTGGATGATGGCAGTGGCTGCTTGGTGAAGTCAAGTCCCACGGCATGTGTCACGGACCGTTGGACGTCAAATGGGTCATTATGAGGCTCGTCAAAGCGACGTGAAGACGGTACCATCAAAGGTTAGAAGATTTTGGCAAAGTGGAAAGAGACGGCTCATTGCACGGGTCGTTGAGCGTATGACGAACCGTCCCATGTCCCGTTTGATTGACGTGAAGGTGACACCATCGAAAAGCCAGCAAAATGGGCTACGAGAGGTCAGATGGTGCGTGTCACGGACCATATGATCAACCACAGCCCGCGAAGTGGAGGCATGTGAAAGAAGTTGAGTGAAAATGGCAAATGCACGACAGACAGCTCATCTCACTTCACACGGACCGTTTGCCTGAGCATGTAGCAGCACATGACGAGCAGTGAAGTGAGGCTAAGAATAGCCACATGGACATGTTGACGGTCCGTCTACCGTTACACGGGCCGTGTGGTGACCCGTGTCCATGCCGAAGGATTTTTTCTATTTTAATTAGGATTAGGTTTTCTTTATATATAAATGGTTATTTTATTTAGTTTTTAGATAGTCTAGGACGGCTAGAGCTAGAAAACGTTGAAAAATATTATTTTCTTAGAGATTTCATAAGATTTTGGGATTTTGCTTATCGAATTCAAGCTTGTAGCTTGTGGCTTCATCAATTCTTCAATAGTAAGTCTTTCCATTATGAATTCCTTGTATCGTTGCGAGCATTTTTCATTGAATATGTTAGGCTAAACCCACAACTAGGGCTGTGGGAACCATGACAAATTAATAAGATAGGCAAATAGGGGGTAAGTCTCGGGATTGATTAGCATATATATCGTAGTAATCTTCGTTTTAATTTCTTCCTTGATGAGTCGACACATTAGGGTAAGCCTTTATTCCCTGCATGTCCGAAAGGGATGTTCTGATTAGGAAAAGATTTCTATTATGGAAATTCGAGGTTTTTTAACCTAGATAAGTACTTGAGACCGAAAGGTGAGAGTATTCTGAGATAAACAGCAAGGGTTAGTATGTAGACATTCTGAGACCGAAAGGTGATGAATGATAGGCATTTAAAAGGGACCGAGAGGTGGATTAAATGTTACATAACTTGTTAGATCTTATATATGCAATCATGAACAAGTTTACCACTAGATTCGGCTATCGCATTAGATGTCATGGGGAACACAATCCTAGCCTCACATAAATTGATTGAAATCTAGTCATTTTTGCACTCATTTATCATTTTCTTCAGTTAATTAGTTTTGAAAACCAAACCCCCTATATTTACTTTATGCACTTTTGTTTCGGGAATAGATATTACATCTGAAACCGGTACTAATAGATATATTCTCATGCATTCCCTGTGGGATCGACCTCAACTCTAGTTGAGTTATATATTTGATCAACGACCGCTTTACTATTCCATTTGGAGTGTAAATTTATGCGTATCAAATTTTGGCGCCGTTGCCGGGGAATATGGCGAAGTAATAGTCTATTAGTTTCTATTTTCAGTTTGCAATACTAGTCCCTAATTGTACTTTTGTTTCTTGTTTTTGTTTTATGGTAGGGAGCCGGTATTGTATGCCAAACACCCGTAGCAAGGGTGAAGCACTTGTTCCCTAATACCTCGAGCTTACTAAATCAATCCGCAGAATCAATGCCCAAGAACACGAAGTAGCTAGATAGAGAGAATTAGCGGTGAACCCTGTAGGTGGGGGTAACGACCGTTTGGGTGATGACGAAAATGCTGGCAATGAGGTACCACCGGCAGCATCACTTAGACATATTCCACTGCCCGATGTGAGACCCCAAGTTCCTCAGCCGCCCCACGATGTGAATGATGATGATGAGGGTGCTGGGACCACTGGGGCGATTGTACTTCTCCCACTGCCTGCGGGTGTTAAGTTCACTATCACTAGCACTATGCTGCAGATGCTATAGTTGAAGGGTTGTTCAGCGGAGTAGCAACTGAAGATGCAAATCAGCATGTCCTCAACTTTCTGGCAACATGCCAATCGTCTGAGATTCCTAAAGTCAATCAACAAGCAATTAGGTTGCGGTTATTCCCTTTGTCTCTTTCTTATGAGGTAATTAAGTGGCTCAATGAGCTTCCACATTTTTCCATCCGCACATAGGGAGAATTAAAGGAGGCATTCTTGGAGAGATTCTTCCCTGCATTAAAACAGCTCAAAATCACAGACGACATTGGCTCTCACAAGCAACTGCCGACTGAAGCACTATATGAGACTTGGGAGAGATTCAGGCAGAAGTTTAAGCAGTGTTCCGATCATCTCCTCACAGATGAGCATTTGAAGAAAGTCTTCTATAGGTCCTGCAATTTTCTGGCGAAGCCGATTGTTAATGCTGCTTATGTGGGGTCACACATGTCGAGGACTTTCCCGAACATCGTGGTGATCTTAGACTAGGTAGCCAAGAACAACAGAGTATGGTACACTAGAGATGGAGACTGTTTGGGGCTCATCATTGAAATGACAGAGGAGCAGCGATGAAAGGAGGAGGAACGGGATCAAGACATGGCACATATGAAGACCCAACTGGACCTGCTGGCAATGTATTTCTTAGAAAGAACAGAAAAGGTAAAAGTTGTAGACACAACGCCTAGGCACGATGAACAAGGCTACAACTTTGACGAGAGGCAAACTTCTTAGGCAGCCATGGGGGGTTACCTGCCATACAATGCTGGTAATCAAGGTCGGAACTATGGTCGTGATCAAAACTATCAAGGAAACTGGTAGAACAGAGACGGTTATAGGAACCATGAGCGTCAAAATGATAGTGGCGGAAACTCAAAGTTAGAAGTAATAATGGCAAAGGTACTTAGTAAGGTTGAGTCCACAAAGGAAGGGATGCGAGATATAAAAGGGGAGATGTTAAATGTTCGACAGTTGGTCGACCTAAATTCCACCTCAATCAAGCAATTAGAACAGATGGGCAAATTGTCAGCAGCCATAAACCAGAGAAAAGTTAGGTCACTGCCAAGCCACACTATTCAGAACCCAAAGAATGATGGTCATTGCATGGCCATAACCACGAGGAGCGATAAGGTACTCTCTGACCCTGTTATGCTCAGTAATGCAGGTTCAGATGAAGCTACATGCAAGATGCCTAACCACGTGGAGGAGCATGTTAATGACTTGAGTGATGAGGTGGAAGTAACACCAAAAGAGTCTGAGATGACACCAACAGTGACCCAACCTCTGCCATCCACTCCTAAGCCACCACCACTATTCCCACATAGGTTGCAGAAGAAGGTTGAATATGGCAAGTTTTAGAAGTTTTCGTCCATGATAAAGGAGATTTCACTGAATATTTCTCTAGTGGAGGCACTTGAGAAGATGCTGGGCTATGCTAAGTTCATGAAAGACTTAGTGATTAAGAAGAGGACAGCCACGATCCACCACTGTAGTGCCATCGCCACAAGATCTCTTGTAGAAAAGAAGGAAGATCCAGGAGCTTTCACCATCCCGTGTACCATTAAAGCCTTTGATTTTGCCAGAGCTCTCTGTGATCTAGGTGCCAGCATCAACTTGATGTCGCTGGCAGGCTACAGGCAGTTGGGTTTAGGAGCCCCCTCACCCACTATAATGCGGCTACTCATGGCGGATAGATAGGTAAAGCAGCCCGTGGAGATTCTATGCAATGTTCTGGTTCGTGTGGATCGGTTCATATTTCCGGAAGACTTTGGTGTTCTGGACTATCAAGTGGATTTTGAGGTTCCTATCATCCTTGGGAGACCATTTTTGGCCACTGCCAGGGCATTGGTAGACATGGAACTAGGGGAGCTGACATTCAAACTCAACACGGAAGAGGTGAAGTTCAATGTCTGTGCTGCAATGAAGTGACCTAAAGAGGTGGTGATGATGTCTATCCTAGCCATTTTGAAGATGATTGTCTGTCTGAGATCCCACTTGAGGAAACAATGAATGTAGACACACTAGCAGCAGTGTTGATGAGCTTCCCAGATGATGGTATTACTGGCTACACTGACACTATGAATACGCTGCAAGGTAGGGGAACCAAGCCATTTGTCCCCAGAAAGTTGGACTTAGATTTGCAGAACAAGTCTACACTGCCTGCTAAACCATCCATCGAGGAGCCTCCAGCTGTGGAGCTCAAGGACCTACCCCAACACCTCAGGTATGTATTTTTAGAAATTGACAACACTCTTCCTGTGATTGTAGCTGCAGATCTTCATGAAAATCAGGTGGAGGCATTGATGGGGGTCCTCCAAAAGTTCAAGCTAGCTATTGGTTGGACCATTGCAAATATCATAGGGATCCCTCCAGGGATATGCACGTACAAGATAAAATTGGAGGACAACTGCGTGCCCAGCATTGAGCATCAGCGCAAGCTAAACCCATCTATGCAAAAGGTGGTGAAAAAAGAGATCATCAATTGGCTGGATGCTGGGGTGATATACCCCATTTTTGATAACAAGTGGGTTAGTCCAGTGTAGTGTGTCCCGAAGAAGCGGGGCATGATCGTGGTTGCCAACAACAAAAATGAGTTGGTGTCGTCGAGACCTGTGACTGGATGGCGAGTGTGTATGGACTACTGGAAACTGAACAAATGGACCTTGAAGGACCATTTACCCATGCCCTTCATGGACCAGATGTTAGATAGGTTAGCAGGTAGAGGGTGGTACTGCTTCTTGGACGGGTACTCAGGCTACAATCAGATATCCATAGCCTCGGAGGATCAGGAGAAGACTACTTTCACTTGTCCGTATGGGACCTTATAGAAGGATGCCCTTCGGGCTGTGCAATGCCCCAGCCACCTTCCAATGCTGTATGATTCAATCTTTTCTGACATGGTTGAAGACATCCTCGAGTTGTTTAATTATGACTTCTCTGCAGTGGGTGATTCCTTCGATACGTATTTGTTGAATCTTAGCAGGGCACTATAGCGTTATGAGGAGGCTAACTTGGTGCTAAATTGGGAGAAGTGCCACTTCATGGTCAAATAGGGAATAGTTCTTGGCCATAAGTTTTCTAAGAAGGGCATAGAAGTGGATAAAGGAAGATCGAGGTAATTGAGAAACTGCCGCCCCCATATCTGTAAAAGGGGTCCGGAGTTTCCTTAGGCATGCCAGTTTCTATTGCCGATTTATCAAAGACTTCTCTAAGACGGCACACCCCTTGTGCAAGCTATTGGAGAAGGATGCAAAGTTCCACTTTGATGATAGCTGCAAGTATGCCTTTGAGACACTAAAGCAAAAGTTGATTTCCGCGCCTGTGGTAATTGCACCGTTTGAGGTAATATGTGACGCAAGCAGAATTGTTGTGGGTGTTGTGCTCTGACAGAAGCACAACAAGATCTTCCACCCCATATACTATGCCAGCAAGACCCTCAATGATGCTCAAAAGAACTATATAGTGACTGAGTAGGAATTGCTGGTTGTGGTATATGCATTCGACAAGTTCCGGGCATACTTATTGGGCACCAAATCAATAGTACACACTGACCATGTTGCCTTGACATTCCTTATGTCTAAGAAAGATGCTAAGCCGCAGTTGATCAGATGGGTTCTCCTGCTGCAAGAGTTTGACTTCGAGGTCCTAGACAGAAAAGGATCTGAAAAGCAAGTAGCAGACCACTTGTCCAGATTGGAGGATGAGTCAAGACTGAAGGATTGGTTGAACATCGATGATTCCTTTCCCGATGAGCAGGTATTGGCAGCTTCTGTTGACCTCATTCCTTGGTTTGCTGATTTTGCTAACTTTCTGGTGAGCGATATTACGCCAGAGGCCTTAACCCTCACCAGAGAAAAATGTTTTTGTTTGATGTGTGCAGGTACTTCAGGATAACCTATACTTGTTCAGAATATGTGCAGACGGGGTAATCAGGCGGTGCATTCCATAGGCAGAGATATTGAGCATAATGGAGGCCTGTCACTCATCCGCAGTAGGGGGGTTATCATGGTGGGGCCAGAAAAGCGAAGAAGACTCTTCAATGTGGGTACTACTAGCCCACCATCTATAAAGATGCCCACGACTTAGTGCTTAGGTGTGATCAGTGCCAGCGACAGGGTAACATCTCCAAGCACCAAGAGTTGCCCATGACCCTTATTCTTGAGGCGGAGATTTTTGACGTCTGGGGCATTGACTTCATGGGCCTATTTGTGAGTTCTTATGGAATGAAGTACATCCTGGTGGTGGTGGACTAAGTCTCCAAATGGGTGGAGGCGACGGCATTACCAAACAATGAGAGCAAAAGTGTTGTCCAATTTCTGAGGCGAAACAAAGAGAGGATAAAGATCCAACGTGACAAGTGTATTGCTCATCGGAGCTTTAGTGTTGGTGACAAGGTACTTTTATATAACTCCAAGTTGAGGCTCTTCCCAGGCAAGCTCAAGTCAAGGTAGTCTGGCCCGTACACGATCAGCCAGGTATTTCCCCATGGTGCAATTGAACTACAAGTAGAGAATGGCGATCGATACAAGGTAAATTGCCAGCGAGTGAAGCAATATGTGGGTGTATCAGAAGAGGCCTCAGAAATAGAGGTCTTACTCCTTGACAAAGCCTGAGTAGTCAAGACAATGCGTCATGCCACGACGTTAAATCAAGCGCTCCATGGGAGGCAACCTATGCATTCTAATAATTATTACTAACAAAAGCTTTAATTTATATGTCATGCAATTTCTTATTTTTTCTTTGTGATTTCAAGTGAGTACAAGTGCTATTTTAGAGGTCGGCGTATGTTAGGTGGACGGCATGACTGAATGTCAGAGCAGCCAAAATTTGGCTAAGTGGAAGGCCACATGCATCTGCATGGTCCGTCTAACGTGGGACGGCTCGTGTTCGTGCCCGTCTGGCATTGCATGTGGGACTTGGGCAAGTGTATGGAGTGATAGAGCTAAGTAAGGCCACACGGGCAATTACATGTCCCGTTGACATTGACATGACCCGTGTGGCCTGTCGTCCTGATGGCGCAATGATTTTTGGCCAAGTAGGGGGACACGGTCGGTCCATATGGAGCGTGCAACGTGTCACGATTCGTCTGACGTCCTTTCTAGGCGCACCAATGACCCCTTGACCAGGTAAGTTCATAAATTCGCCAAGGTTGGGTCAACGGACAGTCCACAAGGATTGTGACATGTGTCACGGGCCATTTGGCCGCCCATCTAGTCAGTGTTGAGCGATCAACTGTTTGACCAAGGCTTCAAGTAATCCGACTTGGTCTCAAAAATTCAGTTTTCACTTTCCCTTTCTCACTCTAACTCTCACAGCTCCCCCTTCCCTTTTCTCACCTTCTCTCTTCAAATCCCAACAAATTATCATCTTATTTGTGACTATTTATGAATTAATCACACGATTTTTAGCTTAAACTAAGTGTGGTTATCAAGTTTTTCAAGAAAGTCCTCTTCTTCTTTGCTATTCACCCAGTAAGAACTTGCTTTCTCTACCTTCTAATGTTGATTTTGGTGTTTGAATGTGTAGATCTTAGTTGAAGATTAGTTCTTTCTTGATTTAAAGCATCATAACTTACATTGTTGGTGTTGAGCATGCATATAGTGATGAAAATCACCATTGTTCTGTTCTTAAAGTTTAAACCATGAAAAGTGAGGATTTTAGTTGTTTTTTGACATGCTTTTTGGGGAAATTGATTTATATAAGCTATTGTGATGCTTGAATCATGGTTAAGTAAGGTGAAATGGTATGAAATTGTGTGTATGTGCATATTCAGTCGATGAAGGGACAAAGCGAGGTCGGATGGCCAGCTAAACGGTCTCTATCGTGGCTCACGGACCGTGTAACGGTCCGTACCATGCTATCCATCGTAGCAACGACCAAGTGGCCCTAAACGAGCCCGTTCACGGACCATGTTGCGTTACACGGGCAGTGTAGGGTCTCGTTGCCCCTGCCCCACCTGTAGTAGTTTACTTCCATCAATTTTGATTTTAAGTCACATATGTTCGTTAAGTGGAATGACCCTATGATAGACCCCCATTCTTAAGGGTTTATTGTCACTTTTATGGCACAGGGGAAGTCTGAGTACCCATTAGTGCGTCAACCTGCGTGTGCAATAATTTCTAACAACGTATATTCTTTTGTGGCACTTGCAGGTACTATGGGTCCACAATGCAGCTTAGTCAGACGCAGTGATAGGGACGACCCTGTGTCATGCCTCCATGACTCCCCCATTGTATCATCTAGCAATTAGGCTGGGAGTGACTCGAGTGATGACTCCTCTAGTGGGTCCAAAGTTCGCTATAGAGGCAATGTCTCCCCCCACTCTCCTCGTGCTACGTCGGCCCGGGCATCAGGCCATCACAGAGCCCCCAAGTCTGAAGAAGGGGCCCCGTCCACGAGAGTTGAGGAGGAGGCATCTACCCCGGAACAGGAGAACACATCAAACCAGGATGAGCAGGGGCAAACTCCAGAGGTTGATGGTCATCATACTGAAGAGCAGGCGAATGAGGTCGAACTTTGGGATAGTGATGACGAGGCCATTCATTTTGCAGTCTCCCGGACGACAGACCCTGAAACAACCCGGGCACTTATTATCTTTCTGAGGGGTCGATGGACAATCCCAGGCGCTAAGGACATCTACACTAATGATCTTACAAAAGGTTCTGAGGGGTTCAAACAGTGGCCAGTCCTTTCGGAGGTTCGGGTAATCACTGACAAACTTGACAGAGTTCCGGACATAAAGGATACTTTTAATTCATATCAGTTCGGTTGGATGGCCCAACCACCAGGGTATTACGGGTCCACCATTATTGAAGAGTTCTATTTCAACTATGACGCCAGCCTCCTAAACTCGGTAGAAAGGCCCAACTAAGAAAGGTGAAGAGACATGTCACCCTTACTAGGTCCCTGAGGTCACATATAACGGTGCTTGGTACATGAGTGAATATATCAGAAACCACTATCAAACGGTTCTTATTTGGGCCAGACTACCAAGCTCCTCCAGATGCCCATTTTATGGAGAGACACATGCAGATTGTGGACGCGGTGTTGATGTCTGATTCATCATCTAGGGTAGCACTGTTAGGATGGATAGCAGAGCGAATAGACATTCAGGGGCAGAGGCGACTTAGGTGACAGACCCCAAGTGTCCTATCACCGAATCATCGTTGACATTTCCTGCAAAATTCTGGTGGTCGGTGGTGCGGGCTAGGGTTGAGACCCACAGGAAATGATAATACACTCCAACCTTCACATGTTTTTCTTATAGCATGCCTGCTGTCTAGATTCAGAATAAATGTGGGTCGAATCATTGCTTTGAGATGCGGAACCGAGCTTTATCTGAGAGAGCAGGCATGCCCTTCTCGTGCCTGGTTCATGCCTTGTGCAAATAGGATGGTGTTCCTACTATGCATTTTTTGGACAAGAGGATAGCCCCCAAGGGAATAGCCAACATTTCCCTGATCAAGGATGTCCAAAACCCGCTCATGAGGAGCTGAACACGTTCGCTAGGGGGGGCGACCAACTTCCTATCCGCATCTCCATAGCAACCCTTGCCATTTGAGGACTACACCACCACCCCATCATCAAGCGCGGCTTCTGAGCATCTTGAGGGTAGTGGTGCAGCTCCTCCATTGCAGCAAGGGTATGCATATGTGCCCTATGCATTTTTGGCTAGATTAGTGGCGGACCAAAGGCAGACACAGGCCATTGTTGATCAGATAGTAGATCGGATCCCCCACATCGTCTAGTCTCATTCACAGTAGGTGTGGAGCAACGTGACGACACTCTGAGGAGCCAAATTTCCACCCTGCAGAGCCAAGTCAGCACATTGGATGGATGCTTCCACAGCATGTTCGGGAGTATGACTGGAGATGAAATGAAGGATCTGCTATAGAGAGTGAATGGGATGAAGGCCCAAATTGCTAAGTTGACTGAACAGTGCCAGGACCCTGCACTGGTCCTGCCCCTAGAGTTGTGGATGAACCTATTCAATGTACCGCGGCGTCGGCACTGGATGAGATATGGGGTGTTCCACCAGCCCCATCTGAGGTGCCTGCGCCACCTATGGAGCAACCTAGGAGAAAGGACAAGGGTAAACATCAGGGTCAACAATAGAGTCCTCCCTATGACCCCCAGCTGGAAGAAGACCGGCTAATGCGCAAGGCCGCCAGGGCCCAGTGCCAAGCCGCAACTGAATGGACCGAACGAGAGCGGCTGGTCGTAGAGGCGGCACAGGCAGAAGCCTCTACTAGCACCTTTGGACGTGGTGTTACATATACTGAGAGGATACCCCAAAAGGGTCCAGTCCCACAGACATTGTTGACGCCTAGGGCTTCCCAGGTATGTTCTATCCCCCTATCTGTTCATTTCATATGTCACGGTGTCGTGAGGACACTGCACTGTCTTTTTGGAGGGGTGTGGCATACTGCCACTTGAGAGTTTTTCTTGTCATGTTTCTTTTCTCTCAAGTGTATTATCTAGCAGAACTGGCATGTTTAGGTCGTATTGTTAGTATAAATATAAGTGTCACAGAATTCTAAGGTAACCCTTGTGTGATCTTCGTGATGTTCCATGTTAACAATGCTAAGTATATATGTGTTTGCATCTCATCCTGACTAACTGCACAATTGGGGTACGGATTATATATGTATGGTTGCTATTTTGATGAATGAAGTAGACCTATATAATTTTGTATCAACTAGTGTATAAGATGTGCCAAGTGTATGCGAGCTAATTGCGTAATTCCGTCGATGCACTTGTGAGATAGAACTTGCATGGTTACTCCCACTGAAATACATGAATGACTGGATTAGGAGGGGATCTTAGGCCATTGTTGTTGAACAGTCACTTAGCCAAGAAAAATTGACCAACTAAATAAAATTGTCCCTTCGAACCAAAATTTGAGCCTAAATGGACCTTTTCTTTGAAATCACCCAAATTCACCTCCCCAATCTATTTGTTGATCTCTGTTTCGGCCCTGGTCTCTCCAAGGGCATTATGAACCTCCGCATAGGGCAAAAGCCTAAGTTGAGGGTGGCTTATGTTGGCCCTGGTCCTTTAGAAAGATATTGTGAACCTTGACCCAAGCCAAAGGCTTAAGTTGAGGGTGTCTAGTGCAGGGAGAGCAGAAAAATGAGTGTGGAAAAGAATAAAGTGATAAGAAGAGAAAACGAAATGACTTGCGACCGTGAGAAAAGCAATAAGCGAAAAAAAAAAGAATAAAAATGAGTGAATGAGCACGGAACTCCATCAGTTCATTACTGCGAGTTAGAAGATTTGGCATAGTAAGCCATGGCTGCATTGGAGATAATAATATTGTGATTTTCATGCATGAAGGTAAAATTATAAAAGTGTATACTAATGGTGGAGAATAATAATAGGAGGACTGACAGTGTTAGATGGGCATGTCGATAAAGGGAGTCAATTTCTGCCGGCGATGTAAGTGATAAAAAGTGTGTTTATGGGAAGAAGTCATGAAACACTGCCACAGTTGCTTGTTAGCAAGTGGTTATCAAAGCAAATGTTGTGTTCTCGCAAATTAATTATTGCATTAAATAGAGTGCAAGTATGTGGCGTGGATTTTTTAAAGCGGAAGTAATGTATAAAGAAAATCAAAATGATAAAGTACTGCGGGAAGAATGGTAAGGTAGTTGGCTCGTTGTTTAGTTAACAGTGTGGGAAAAATCATTTTGGTAATCCTAAAACGACAGGCTTACATGGAAAAATAATTATCAAAATTTTCTTTTACTTAAGAACCACCAGCGTAGTGGGAGAAAGCATGAGTTGAGTAGTAAATGCATTAGCGCAGAGGGTTGGTTGTTACTTTACGAGTTTACAGTAAAATTCTAAGAAGTAGTTCTGAGGCTATAGCAAAATCAAAGGGAATTTTTGAAATAAAAGCAATAAAAAGGGATTGTTGATCAAATAGGAGTAAATTTGATTTAATTAAGGATGGAGGCAAATGCTTGTACAATAAGGACATATAAAGAGACGACGTAGTAATCAATAACAAAGGTAGGGTGCATAGAATATGTCTTTAAATATGGTTTGTTATTCGTTAAGCATGCTAACCAAGAAGACTAATTATTTTTGTGATAGTTTATAAGCAACTACATGTAAAAAGGTTTCATGACATGAGAATGTAATCATGAACACAAATAAGTGAAGTACAGCAACAGATTAGATAATGATGTAAATACCATGCACAGAGATACTAAAATGATGGTGTAAGTACTATACATATAGCTAGTGAAAAAAGTGGTAGAAGCATAAGAAGAGTGGAGGATGATCTGAATATTTGTACCGCGAGAATGTACAATAGCAACAATATAAAGAAAGGCCCACAAGAATGTATAATGGCAGCAAAATATAGAGGGGTTGTAAGTGCAGAAGCAATGTAAACTAAGGCAGCATTGTCTTCAGAGGGTAATCATACCACATAAATAGATTTGTTATAAATATTATGGGATTTAATTATTGGTTCCATATATTTACTACTTCAACAAATGCAAAGGTGTTACCTAAGAAGAACATAGAAGTGAAATGTGTTAACCTCTAAGGTGTCTTATATATCTTTGTTGGTTAATATGACAGTCCAGTAATAACAATTAGCTTAGCGTCTAAAAAAATTTCCAAAGATACGGAGGGAGATGGTAAGAGGAAATCAAAATGGAACAGATGGGAAAATGATAGTTGTATAAAAGGTAATGGAGATTTTCATGAGGTAGTAGTTAAGCAAAGTTGGAGCAAGTGGGAATCAAGTTACCAGGATGATGCTTAGCGTGGGTGGTTGGTGCAACGGAGAAAGCAAAAGCCTATATTGAAACTTTTTTTTATCTTTTTTTGCGCCTCCTCTCCAACGACCATAGCATAACTTCAATATCCAGAAAAGAGAAGAAACTTGCGAGGGAGAAATAAATTGAAAAATAAGTAAAATGTAAGCAGAAAGTTAGCATAGGAATATTTATTGGAGAGTAAATCCAAAATTACATGTATGAAAAGGGAACGAAGAAGCGACGTTGCAGCAATGTAAACGAAGGCAGAATTGTCTTCATATGGTAATCCTACCACATAAATGATTTTTTTGGAGAAACATTATGAAATTGATAATATTTTACTGCGACTAGAAAGTTAAAAGTAAGATAAAGTGGATATATGAGATAACATTATTCTTGTACATATAAAACCGAAATGGCAATAATTATTTACTTCAATTGGGATTTGGACAAATTCATTTGTATATTATGGTTCTTAATTGTGCTTTTTTCTCCCTCGTATATTCAATCCGCAGTTGTGACAGGTGAATCTGAGTTGGTTCTTGAGGGACTGGTGGCTATTTTGTTACTGTTAAAAAGAAGTAATATTATTGGTGGAGAAAAGCAAAGTAGTATAAGGTATAATTTAAACAATACCAGGGTAAGTATCTGCGAGGTGTCGGTATGCATGACGTCCTGTGTTCTTTGCCTCCATCAGGTCATCACTTTGAGTTAGAAGATTTGGCATAGTAAGTCATGGTTGCATTGGAGATAGTAATAGTACGACTTTCATGTAAGAAGGTAGAATTGCATGTAAAGTGTATAGTAATAGTGAAGAGCAATAACAGGAGGACTGACAGTGTTAGATGGGCATGTAGATAAAGGGAGTTCATTTCTACTGAAAGTGCAAGTGATAAACATTGTTTCTACGAGAAAAAGTCATTAAGCACTGTCACGGGTGCATGTTAGCAAGTGGTTATCAAAGCAAATATTGTGTTCTCGCAGATGAATTGATGCATTAAACAGAGTGCAAGTAAGTAACACGGATCTTTTAAAGTGGGAGTAATGTATAACGAAACCAAAATGATAAAATACTATGGGAAGAATGGTAAGGCAGTTGGCTCATTTTTTAGTTAACAATGTGGGCAAAATCATTTTGAAAAAGCTAAAATGACAGGCATACAGGGAAAAATCATTATAAAAATTTTCTTTTACTTAAGAACCTCCATTGTAGTAGGAGAAAGCATGATTTTTTGAGCAGCAAACGCCTTAGCGTAGTGGGATGGTTGTTATTTTACGAGTTTACAATAAACTTTTAAGAAGCAATTCTTAGGCCATAGCAAAATCAAAGGATATTTTTGAAATAAAGGCAGTAAAAAGGGATTGTTGGTCAAATAGGAATAAGTTTGATTTAACTAAGGATGGAGACAGATACATATAGAATAAGTCCGTATAAAAAGCGGTGATCAATAACAAATTAAGGTAGGGCGCACAGTATGTTTTTAAACATGATTTGATGATTCGTTAAGCATGTTAACCAAGTGGACTAATTATTTGTGTTATATTTTATAAGCAACTATATGAAAAAAGGTTTCACGTCATAAGAATGTAATCATGAACACAAATAAGTGAAGTGCAACAATAGATTAAATGAGCATAGAGATAGTAAACTGATGGTGTAAGTACCAAACACACAATTAGTGAATAAAGCGGTAGAAGCATCATAAGAGTGGAAGATGATCTGAATATTTATACTGCAAAAATAAACAATAGAAGCAAAATAAAGAAAGGCCTGCAAGAATGTATAATAGCAGCAAAAAATAGAGAGGTTGTAAGTTCATCAGCAATATAAACGAAGGCAGCATTGTCTTCAGATGATAATCCTACCACATAAATAGATTTGTTGTAAATGTTACGACGTTTAATTATTGGCTCCATATATTTACTACTTTAACAAATGCTAAGGTGTTACCTTAGGAAAACATATAAGTGAAATGTGTTAACCTGTATGATGTACCATATATATCTTTATTGGTCAATATGACAATCCAAGAATTACAATTGACTTGACATTTTAAAAAATTCTCAAAAATACAAGAGGGAGGGTGTAAGAGAATTCAAAGGGAGCAGATAGGAGCACGACAAATTTATAAAAGGTAATGAAGACTTTCATGAGTAGTTAAGCAAAATTGGAGCAAGTGGGAATCAGGCTACCTGGATTATCCTTAGCATGGGTGTTTGGTGCAATTGAGGAAGCAAAAGCCTGCATTGGCAACTCTTTTTTTTTGTAAGTCTCCTCTCCACCGACCATAGCATAATTTTAATATCTAGGAAAGAGAAGAAATATGTGAGGGAGAAATAAATCACAAAATAAGTAAAATTCAAATAAAAGTTTAGCATAGAAATATTTATTGGAGAGTAAATCGAAAATTTATACGTATGAAAATAGAAAGAAGCAGCGTTGCAGCAACATAAACGAAGGCAACATTGTCTTCAGATGGTAATCCTACCACATAAATAGATTTACTATAAATATTACGACATTTAATTATTATCTCTATGTATTTACTACTTCAACAAATGCTAAGTCGTTACCTCAGAAAAACATAGAAGTGAAATGTGTTAACCTGAAGGGTGTCCTATATATCTTTATTGGTTAATATGACAATCTAGGAATAACTTAACTTGGCATTTAAAAACCTTTTCAAAGATGCAGATGGAGGTGGTAGGAGAATCAAAAGGGAGCAGATCAGAACACGATAGTTTTATAAAAGGTAATGGTGACTTTCATGAGACAATAGTTAAGCAAAATTGGAGCAAGTGAGAATCAGGTTACTTGGAGGATCCTTAGCGTGAGTGATTGGTGCAGTAGAAAAAGTACAAGTCAGCATCGACAATTCTTTATTTTTTTATGAGTCTCCTCTCTATCGATCATAGCATAATTTCAATATCCAAGAACGAGAAGAAACCTGTGAGTGAAAAAGAAACCTGTGAGGGAAAAATAAATCACAAAATAAGTAAGATGCAAGCAAAAAGTTAGCATAGAAATATTTATTGGAGAGTAAATTGGGAAGCAAGAAGCAGCGTTGCAGCAATATAAACAAAGACAACATTGTCTTCAGATGGTAATCCTACCACATAAAAGAATTTGTTGTAAATGTTACAATATTTAATTTTTGTCTCCATATATTTACTACTTCAACAAATGCTAAGGCGTTACCTCAGGATAGCATAGAAGTGAAATGTGTTAACCTATAGGGTATCCTATATAACTTTGTTGGTTAATATGACACTCCCGGAATAACAATTAACTTAAAGTTTGAAAAAATTCAAAGATGCGGAAGAGAGGGTAAGAGGAAAACAAAAGGAAGCATATGGAAACACGATAGTTATATAAAAGGTAATGAAAACTTTCATGAGATAGTAGCTAAGCAAAGTTGAAGTAAGTGGGAATCAGGTTACCTAGATGATCTTTAGCGTGAGTAATTGGTACAGTAGAGAAAGTAAAAGTCTGCACTGGAAATACTTTATTTTTTTGTGAATCTCCTCTTTAACGACCATAGCATAATTTCAATATCCATGAAAAAGAAGAAAACTGTGAGGGAGAAATAAATCACAAAATAAGTAAGATGCAAGCAGAAAGTTAGTGTAGGAATATTTATTGGAGAGTAAATCGAAACAATACATGTATGGGAAGGGAAGGAAGGAGCGGCATTGCAGCAACATAAACGAAGGCAATATTGTCTTCAGATGGTAATACTACCATATAAATAGATTTTCTGTAAATGTTACGGCATTTAATTATTGGCTCCATGTATTTACTACTTCAACAAATGCTAAAGTGTTACCTCAGGAAAACATAGAAGTGAATGTGTTAACCTGCAAGGTGTCTTATATATCTTTGTTAGTCAATATGACACTCTAGAAATAACAAGTAACTTGGCATTTAAAAAAATTCCCAAAGATACCGAGGGAGGCGGTAAGAGGAAATCAAAAGGGAGAGATGGGAACACGATAGTTATATAAAAAGTAATGAAGACTTTCATGGGACAGTAGCTAATCAAAGTTGGAGCAAGTGGGAATCAGTTTACCTGGATGATCCTCACCATGGTGATTGGTGCAATAGAAAAAGCAAAAGCCTGCATTGGCAATTCTTTATTTTTCTTTTGTAAGTCTCCTCTCCATCAATCATAACATAATTTCAATATCTAGAAAAGATAAGAAACCTGTGAGAGTGAAATAAATCACAAAATAAGTAACATGCAAGCAGAAAGTTAGGATAGGAATATTTATTGGAGAATAAATCAAAAAATTACACGTATAGAACGGGAAGGAAGAGGTGGTGTTGATTTTAAAATTGTGTTGAAGCAATCACCACCATCAAGATATAGAAGTTATCATCAGATAGGGTGTTGAGGCAGCACGAGCGAATCAGGAGTTAGCGTAGAAATATATATAGGAGAGTAAATATGTCACAACTCAAAATTCGGGTGTGATGACTCACCTAACCCACCAAGACGAATCAGCCCAAAATCCAAATAACTTAACATTAGAGATTAAAAGCAAAAGATAACAGTCTAAATATACAGATAAGCGAAAGAAAACAAATTACAACTATCCCAAGGACTGGTATCATGTGTACAAGTTTCTATGAATAGAATACTCAAATGAGATACAAGGCATAATGTATAGTCCTCAAATAGAACTAACAAATAAAAGTGGGATCCTCAAGGCCTGCTGAAGACATAAGCAACTACCTCACAAGAAATTTGGAAGCTCGATCTAACAAAAAGAAAGCCTACCAAGATGGACCGGGCTCATAACCTACAAAATGTAGTAAGGGATGAGCACCAAACAACAGGGTACTCAGCAAATGGAACTAACCTAAAGTAAAGAAATGAAGAACATGAGTAACCCCTTAAATCCCAACTACAATCCGCGGAACTACGACCATGCACTCAGAAAAGTTCCAGCACAATATAATATACAAGTCACAATAATATAGATATACTCATCTTCTAGCATAGTATCTCAATACACCAGTATATAGATAGATCCAACACTTACAATAAGATCAGAGATACAATATGTACACAATCTCATGAACAACATACAACTACATCAATCGGGTATGATATGAGATAAAGTGGATACCATGAGAGTATACAATGCAATGCAATGCAATGTCAAATAGTTGTGATGCATGTCTACCCTACGTTACATATTTGTGACCATATATATGCCGCAGTCAGATGCCATGGGAGCCACACATGGACCATGTATCCGCCAGAACCATTTTCCTTTGGCAATAACTTTCATATCTAGTGGGAACCATTTTGGCTTTTCATTTCTTTTCTTTCTCTTTTCTTTCCAACTAGCCGGAACCATTTTCCTTCAACTTTTGCTCATCAATGGATCGATAAGCAAGCATATAATAATGACACATTAATCAGGTTTAACGAAATAGAGTATGCAGAATGTCCATATGCATCATGTATATCAACAATAGAAATCATATAATTCTCAAGTGTCTCAATATCACAACAGTATCAATATATCAATCATACCTCAAGATAATTACCATCTTTCTATCAATATCAAATGATTCACAAGGCCGCATAAGGTATGAATCCATAGTTAATTTATAAGTCAATATATTATCATAAGAACAATCATTCACTCCGAAATATTATGATCAAACCTACTATGTTAGAATTCTACCCCTTAAAGTACTAAAATTCATGCACATATGAGCATACAAGGTTCATTCATACTTAACAAAAGGTCAGAAGTCCAGTTGCTTCAAATAAAGTCTCGAAATCAAGAAGGAATCGCTGCTTCCCCCCCCCCCATACGACACTCCAAATCACCACAATCTATTTACATATAGCACCACAATCACATAACGAATCTACTAGAATCACTTAATTTTAAGAGAAAGAGTAAAACGGTCAAAAATCTCATGCTGAAAAATATAACCAAAAACTGAAAATGTATGGATGAAAATGTTCTACTCGTAATAAAGAATTCAACGATGAAATCGATTTCAAAAATGAAGTTAATGAGGGAGATATTGATGATTTAAGTTTAGGAAATTCTAATCTAAAAATCCTCAATTTTCACCATTGAATCCCCAAATTAGAAGTTAAAAAAACTAATTAATCAATGGAAATAGGTTAGAAGATAGTTACACAATCACTTTGCCTTGAAAACTCACAAAATCTCCCTTGAAAATGAAGCAAAAAAATTGAAAATGGTTTAAATCATGTCTTTTAAAAGGAGACACTGTTTAGGCATCATTAATGCTCGATGAGCGCGGAGCCTTATTTGGGAACACGGAGGTCTACTGGAGTGTACTCCGCGAACGCGGCAGTGAGGCTCACAAATGCGGTAGTGAGGCCCGTGAACCCAGAGGGTAATACACGTACACCTGCACGAAGGTGGTCTCAGGCGCACGAATGCAGAGAGCAAATGAAACATGCACCATATGCCTTCCACCAGCAATGCACAACTAGAACCAAAACTCGGAATAGGCACTCATAACTCATTCGAAATCAGAATTTCACAAATCAAATATGCATCCATACTAGAAACGGCGATCCGAAATCAATGGAAATATCAAAATTCGATTTTGGGACCTCAACGACACAATCACCAATGCAATTTGAATAAACTAGTTTGACGTTTGAAATATCAAATCTGCCCTCGAAAACTCCAAAAGCTAATACGAGACTATTTCTAGCATTAGTTTGATCATCCAGAACTACTGGATTTAATGGAATTTTCATACGAGCTCCCGAACTCCGAGTGTTGACCAAAGTCAGATCTATGATCCAAAATGAACTAAAAATGCAACGTTGGGCTTAAAATATCCATTTTAACTCCAAATTCAGTTTTGCAAGTTCTCGTAGAACAGATTTAGCATTCCAGAATAAATGGAATCGATGAAATCGAATTTTGACACTCAAAACTCGAAATGACCACAAACTTGAAATTTTCAACTCTAAGCCTTTTGAAACGCTTTTTTTTTTTTTTTTTTGCAAAACTTCAACTTTTTATTATATTTTCAAACTCCAACTCTTAGACTTATCTAAAAATGACCCAAGGTAACTTTTGGGAGGGTCTGAATCATAATTTCATCAAAAATACCAGAAATGACCTTCAAAGTCATTACAAAAATAGAAAAATTACAGGTATGGAATGGAAGGAAGAAGCGATGTTAATGGTAAAATTGCGTCAAAGCAGTACCACCGTCAGAATAGAAGCAATCTTAGGATTGGGTGTTGAGGTAGACATGAGAGAAGCAGGGGTATGAAAGTGTTAGTTCCGTCCATCCATCGAATATGATAGTGTTAGTTCTATCCGCCTATTGAAAAATAGGGGTCACATTGCCGTCAGAGTTGGGAAACAAATTAGGGTCAAGCATGGAAGAATAATATGTAGTGAAGGCCTTTTTGTGAAGGAGGTGACAGAAACAACGGTGGTCAGGTGGCCTTTCCGGTGACACATGAAGGGTGTGATGACTTTAATTGGAATACATCAGTAACGGTAAAAGTCGGCGTTCGCCTTCGCTTTGCTCATGGAAAGAGAAAAAAGATTGAAGAAGTCGTTTCAAAAAGGTAACATCCTTTTAGGGTTTAGTTAATCCTTTTTTATTTTTGAGAAAAAATAAAGTATTAAGGCTACATTAGGAGACTGCCACGTAGACATACTGCACATCCCCTTGTGTATATATAATATGGTATTATTATAACTTGAAGTCATGTCTATAAAGATTAATTATACGTCATCATCTCATGTTATTAATATCATGTATCTATGTATGCTATTTATAACAATATTAATCTAAAGATGTCTATATCATTAAATGTCATATAGTTATTATGCCTATAAGGAATAGTTTCAATATGTTTACTTAACAATTTAAATTTTAGCATATTTTTATTATGAATTTCTTCCAGGTATCTCGCTTATAGGTATTAATTAATGCATCTATAACTTTATGGATGTGTTTAGTATGTTAACTAAATTAATTGTTTATTTCACATATTTTGTTCAATGAATTTGTCACATAATTATGATCTTTCATAATTCATTTTTTTTTTCAAAATGTGATATACATATGTCTGCCTACATAACCTGTTATAATATGATGCTTCTGTTTCTGCATGTATTCAACTTGATTGTCTTAATAATAAGTTAGAGGCATATGTGAAAGCTTTGCGTGCTAATTTTTCTTACTTTTTTATATTTTATTTGACGATAATATGTCTAATTAAAAATCTTAAGAACTTTATTTGAGTCTAGAATCTAATCCAATATAGTAAGTTCAATGACTTTTTAACATTGAGTTGGGAAAAAAAACTTCTAAGGCATTAATTTTATCATTTCTTTTTAGAGAACTTTAAGGATTAATAACAACTTTAACCAACATAAGCGCGTAGAGGAAGATGATAACTTATACTCCCTCAATAATATGAGCTACTTTACTTAGGTGAAGTATTATTTAGGTTGCATGGGGTGATCTCATTAGGTTAAAAAAGCTCTTTAATTTCTATTAGTTTTTTTTTATTTTTATTTTTTGGGATTACAATGTAGGGAATCGAACCCTCGCCAACAAGGTGGGACTTCAGGTAACCAACCAACTGATAGTCATTTGTCACTAAAGAAATAATTTTCATGATACACTTATAGCTTGATAGTCATTTGTCACTATTCGAAATTGGATCTGATGACAGTTGTCCTAACCTACCAAGATAAGTCAGTCTAAAATGATAATAATGTAGATAGAATAGGAAGTAAAATAAGATTAATATAAAAATAACCAGTAATGCAAGTTGAACAAGACGAATATAAAATCACAACTATCACTATTTCTAAAACATGATGTTACAGTGTACAAGCCTCTAAAATAAATTATGAACTGGAAGAAAGTTTACAAGTTTTGATGTCTTTGTATCTCTAATAAAATGAGATCATAAGGAGGAGTATGAGACTTTGCCGAATGACTAGCAAATATCTTTCAATATTTTACCAATGGCTTCGATTGGAAATAGAGAAGAGAGAAATCAACAATGTTTGAGCTCACAACTTACACAAATTTAGAAGTAAGGGGTGAGTATCAAACAACACGATATCCAGCATATTGGCTTATTCATCCAAAATAAAGTTATGCAAAACTCAAGTACTCCATTACACCCAACCGAGCCTCCATAACTACAGCCTACAAAAGAAAATCAGTCTAATATAATAGATAGTATCATAGAACAGACTAGAGCCGATGAAGGAACTATGTATTAAAATTATTAATAAAGGTTCAATTATATCAAGGACTAAAAGGATATAGCTCGTGATTCCTATGAAAATTAGATTAAAAAAAACTATAAAATGTAATTCAATGCAATATCACATAAGAAATGAAGCATGTTTGTTTTAGTGTTACACACCCGCTGACTCTTAGATTGAAACTCATGGGGGACTTATCGATCCATGCAATTATCGTGACATGTGTCATGATTCTTGTATAATAATTATCATGACATGTGACACGTTCCTTGTATAAAATGTGTAATATCATAGTTTGTGACACATTCCTCGTATCAATATAGATATTACCACGATGTGCGGCATGTTTCTCATACAATAAAGATATTATCACGATATGTGGCTGGTACGTCATATAAATAGATATTACTATCATGTATAATATGTCCACTTGTATCAATATAGTAGGATCCTTGTGTTTCTCATTCTCATAATTATAATGTCATGGAACCAATGCATCTAGGCGTATTATATAATATGTAAAGGGGACAATGACAAATTCCTCATCAAATGATCAAGATATATCATCAAGGGATTCATATAGCAATTCGAAGCCTATACATCATTTCAGTAAGTCATCAATAAATTTTCCTTTTTGTTATCCTTCTTTTCATCTTTGAGTTCATTAGGTATTTAAGTATAATAATTAAATCAAACTTTTCCAACTCTCATTACTCCCCAACAATAAATAAGGACATACAAGTTGGTTCTATAAACTTAACGAGAGGTCAAAAGTCACTTGCCTTATTCAACCAAACAACTACTCTAGATCTCGAGCCTTTTCCTTCCTCGAGCTTCCAATTCAATGAAGTGTATTCAAGTATGAAATCATGATAACAATACAAGAACAATGAAATTTGAATCATTAATTTTGAAAATTGAATGCAAATCGAGCTCAAAATTTGATATCGATAACGTAAGAAAAAGATCAAATCGCCCTTAGAACTCTTGATTAATTTTTATGTGTAATGTTTGTTACCAGACGACATATACGTCTTGATCACGCGGAAAGCATGTACAACAACAATTTTATTCATAAAAATACTCTACTTTAGACAAAATGATTTTTCACCATTTTCCTTCAATTATTTTTTTAATTTTTGAAGACTCTAAAAGTTAAATAAATATTCTTATTAAATCTTTTCTGATTTGAATGGGCAAGAATTCCTAATATGTGGAAATTTTAAATTAACTAAGATTTTGCTTATTTTAGATTTTTAAAATTAATTAAAATGTTTATTTGATTGAGGTAAGAGTCCTTGACGATTAAAGGTTTCCTTTCGTTGAACAATAGTCTTTACTATTTTTCTTCAATTATATTATATTATTATAATAAAATTACATATTGATTATAAGTTTATAACAAACATAATAAAAATTAAATGAAGAAGATTTTCTTGTTGTGGTATTGTGGTTAAGATCCCATCCAGAGAAACCTTTTCAATTAAAATAGACTTGATAAAAAAATAAAATAAAAACTTAAAATAATAGGAAAAAAGGTTTTGAGAAAAGTCCAAAAAAATAGGCATAAAGCGTTCAAAAGAAAATATAGTCAAAAGATTAGCAAAAAATTTTCTACAAACATTTGAATTACTAAATTTATTATACACTTTTGAATCTATAACTTTACATTTTATTAAAAAAAAATTAGTCAAAAGAAGTTCAAAAATATAGACAAAAAATTTTCTAATAGAACACTAATTTTTATTTAATAGAATCCTAAAAATTTTGTCCAGAATTATAGACAAAATTTTCTATTAACACACTAATTTTTTTCTTTAAATAGAAACCTAAAATTTTATGGTAAACGTATTTGATATCTCTTGTTATTGTAGTTAAACTCTTAGTATATATGTTATAGCGATTAATAATTTGACGTGAAGCACACGTGCAACGCACGTAAGATAAACTAATATATTACTAAAAGTGGGAAGATCTTGAGTGAAAAGTTGGACTACCATTTTACCCCTATATCAAATTAAAATATTATAAATAATTAATTATTTATTAAATATTAAATAGTAACACATAATTATCATAATTAAAAAGATTTAAGGTTAGTCTCTTTGCCTACCATGACTATTTATTCTCTTGCCTATTAAATTGTAATCTATATTACATTAATTATTGTGTTATATTACATGATAATATGACATTAGAACTTAAAGAGGAAGATGTTAAGTCAAAAATTGAATTAAAACAATATCTACAGAAAGTTATAAAATATTTTAATTCTTTTAAAAACTAAATTAATTATATTTTCTTATCTTTTATATATATTTATTTTCCAACTAATGGACATACCATCACTTAAATAATTATCATTTCCCCTTATTGCTTTGGTTCAACACAATTTATAATATTTAGGAAGGCCAAAGTCGTCAATAACTAAATGTTAACTGTCATATGCTTCAAATAAAAGAAGTCAAAAGCCTCAAATAATTTTGCTATATATTTTTTTTTTTAGATATTCACATTCATAACTCATATCTAATTACTTATTGCTACTCTTAATATTGATTATTCTCATATTTTTCATATCTATAACCTCCAAACATTTAATTTATAATTTTATAATATCTTTTGGACTTTTATCTATATAAATACATTTTTTTTGTTTCAAGAAATCCCTAATCAAGGTTAATTTTTTTCATTTTATAGTTAAAGTAGTAAAGAACTTATACCATTATTATGATATTTGAATCATGCTTTGGGTTGACTCGATGAGGAGGGCTCTTGAATTATGATTGGTTATGTGAGAAGGTGTGAACAAGAATTCAAAAAATTATATATTGATTTTATTTTTTCCCATCTACATTATTATGATTAAAGTCTTAAAAAGAATGTGTATTGCACTTTTTCTTCTCAATTTATTTTTGTGTTTTATCTTTATTATACTTCTTTAATTTAATTTTCTATGAATTTCAAATTGTAATAAGTTTATATTTTTATTTGGGCAAATTTGTCATTTGTCATTTAATTTGTATTTGATGTTTCTTATCAAACTTTAAAGATTAATATGTAAGTGTTAGATTCTATTACTTATTATATGTTTTTTTAATAAAATTTATCATTCTAATAAATCTAAAAAATATATAAGGGACATACGTGCAACGCACGTATCTAGAAACTAGTATTACTAAAAGTGAGAACCAAAAAAGTTGAAAGTTGAAAGTTGAAAGTTGAAATGCCAAAATAACCTTATAAAATTGAGTTACTACAATAATATCATTAAAAAAAATTATTCCTTCAAATTTCAAAAATTAAAGTGTTCTTTCACGCCAATGAAAACAAAGGTCCCATGATAAATATTATTAATAATTACTATAATAATAAATTAATAATTCAGTTACTTTTCTTTTGCTTCTTCCCGTTTTCAATTCCCTTTGTTTTCTTAGTTTTTGGTGTTTCTTTTCCCTTTTGATGATTAGTCTTTTTCTCTTCTTTATTATTATTTTTTATTTGCATTAACATTCACCTTCATAACTCGTATCTAATTGTTTATTCAATTGCTACTCTTAATATTCATAATTATCATATTTTTCATATTCGTAACCTCCGACTATTTAATTTAAAACTTTAAGATGTTTGAGATTCTTTCGTTCTTTTTATATATAATTCATCTTTTCTATTTCATGAAACCCTTATCCAAGGTCATTCTTTTCACTGTGTAGTTAACTTAGTGAAGCCTTTATCACTATTGCATATTCATGCTCTAGTTTGACTTGATGAAGATAACTTTTGGATTATAATTGATTGCCGGAGAAATTGCCAACAAGAACTCGACAAATTATATTCTGATTCTATATATTTCTCTCTCTCTCTCTCTCTCTCTCTAAAAGGATATGTATGTTGTACTTTTTTTCTTTTCTGTTTTTTTTTTTTGTGTGTGTCTTTTGGTTCTCTCTGTTAGTCTTATTTTATTCCATAAATTTTTTAATGTTTTAAGTTCTTTATTTGGGTTCAAAGCCATTTGTGACTTTATTGGAAGTTTCTCAACTACTAATCAAAGTTTAAACCACACATGTTTTCATTGAATTTTAATCATGCCACTAGATTTATAAAAGTCTACATGGGGTATATGTGCAACATGCGTGTCTAAAACTACTATTCAAAGTTTAAACCATACATGTTTTCGTTGAATTTTAATCGTGCTAATAAATTTATAAAAGTCTACATGGGGTATACGTGCAACGCACGTGTCCAGATACTAGTACTATATTAAAAGCGTGAAGACTTTTAGAAATGTTGTTTGAATTGAAACGCCCCTCATGTGCTTTGGAATGCCCCATAATCGTAATTTCCATATATCTCAAAATCAATGAGTGATTTCGAAAATTCGACTTCATATTCTCTATTAGGGGGCAAAATTGAGTGTGAAATGAGTATAACTCGGATTTTAGAAGACCCATAGCAAAAAATAATTTTCGCTAATTTACGACTTCAGTGGCCCTGCGTGCCCAGGCCAGGTCGTGCCTAGGGCGCGCCACGGTGTATTTTGGGCTATGCGTTTGGGCCGCGTCGCGCCAGGGGTGCGTACTAGTATATTTAGTCCCCTGTTTTTCTAGCTTAGTCTAAGGGCATTGGAGTAATGACCCAATGCCTATTTAAATATTAAATCCTCCATATTTAGCCATTTTCAACTCTAGAACTCACAAAACCCTCTCTAAAACCTCTTCAAGGCTTTATCAAAATCTCCATTCTAATTCAACGATCTCAAGAACAACTTTGGATTTCAAGAACCCACTCCAAGCTTCAAGTCTCCTTCAAGTTTACTCCAAAAAAATCAAGGTTTAAGATATGTAAGTTTTATTCATGGGTCCCTTCCACCTATGAAGCCAATCCTCTTCTCTTCATCAAATTTCATGATTTTTAATGTTGGATGTTTTATGGGCAAACTTTGATATACTTTATAAACATGATTTGGGTTAGATTCTTCAAGTATTGATTAAATATGCATGAATATCTATTGAAGCTATTTCCATGAGTTGATTTGTATTTGTTGAGACTAAGCATGATATGAACTATGAAAATTACGGAGGATTGTGAACTTTTAAGGTGGATTTCACGATATCCAAAGTAAGGGTTTTTGCTTGCTAAGGTGGATTTCATGCTCCCATGTCCATATTTTGAAAAGATGATGTATATCACCATGATGGTTTGATTAAGAATGATTTAAACTAATTATTTTTTCTATATGTCATGGAATATGATTTTTTCTTAAAAGTGAGGGTTTTACTACAATATTGGTGGGTTGATTTGCACTGAGTTTACTCTCTTTGTTATACTGTTGAGTTGCATGATTTTGAACAAGTATCATGAACCCACCATGTGTTTGATAAAATTACATGACAAGAAATCTC